>JASSUY010051082.1:3605-27223 GCA_032466535.1 Forpus xanthops | reverse complement strand
CAGAGTAGAGGGGCAGGATCACCTCCCTCGATCTGCTGGTCACGCTCCTTTTGATGCAGCCCAGGATACGGTTGGCTATCTGGGCTGTGAGCGCACGCTGCCGGCTCATGTTCATTTTCTCATCAACCAACGCCCCCAAGTCCTTCTCCTCAGGGCTACATACATATATTTAATAAAGTCAACAGCTACTGCTTACTTGTTTTGATGTTTGTTGGAAAGCACTGTGAGCCAGAGAGCTGAGCAGTGGAGATAATAAACTAGCCAAGATTATAATTTGCCATAGTAGGACAGTGCTAAATTATGCAGGTAGAGAATGGAGAAGGCAGAAATTCTATTTATGCTTCAGAAAACAAAAGTAAATACAGTAGAGGTTGTGGAGCTAGAGAATATCACTGGAGGTACTGAAAATCTGATTGGACATGGTCCTGGGCAGCCTGCTGATAGACCCTGCTTTTATTGGAGGGGCTATACTAGACAATTGCCAGATACTACCTCCAATTTCAACTGTCCTGTGATTCTCTGGAATTGGTGTGATCTGAGTCTCAAAGAGATTGTTGTCTGTTCCATATGAAATTTTGACCTTTTTTCTCCAAAGAATGTATTAATTGTGTTTATGTTGTGTTCTGGCGGCATTAAAATCCAAGCGTTGTCTTTTTATTTCAGATTTGTACTACGATGTCCAAGATGTGAAGTCATTAGAAAGCAGTATTTTGAGCTTTAAGAAAAGATGCAGACAGAGAGCTGAACATTCAATTTGCCAAAACAGCTCTGCAAGCACATGATTAACAAACTGTGCGTGCAGGCACCCTTTTTGCTACAAAAGAGATTCCTGGTTTGTGGATGCACCTTGATCACTGCACTTAAAAAGTATCCATTTATTGGCCAAACACAAAGGAAGTTTTTTTAATGCAGGGTCACACATTTTCTCATTCGAACTACTTCATTTCACACAGCAAATTGTAAAGAAGAGTCTGTTCCCCTCTTATACATGCCTTATTAGTTAGTTTGAAAGCTTCTTTCCATAAGGTGACCTTGTTGTATGCAAAAGGGTCTGCTTCTCTATTAGATTGCTTATAGTAGTCCTACCTTAAATTGTACAGAGATATTTTGGTTTAGTAAAAACAGGGTTTTTATATTGTAACATTAAATACTGTCCTAATGGAGACAGTTGAGTTGTTTAGCTGCATATATTGCAGATTTCCATAATGAATACTTTATACAGCAGCGAGCTCATGTTATTATGGTATCACTTTTTATGAGCAAGTAGAATGGCCTTTATCTTCAAAGATTTCTTGCAGTTCTCCTTCCTTGATCTAGAATACTTACAGCAGGTTTCTCAGGCTCAGTCTTTCAAACTTATGGTCTTCATTCTTAACTCAGCCTTTTGTGGAACCATGCATCCTGGCAAAAGTGGAGCTTCGTTCTATGTAATTTTCATGTTCTTGGTACATGCAAGTTAGAAGTTCCATGATTACAAGAGAGCGTGTAATTTAAGTCCTTTTCTTTTGTCACATCAGAGTGATTAATACCAGATCAATTAAAACATGTCTAGCCAAGTATCTTACCTCCAGCAGTGTTTAAAAGTTAGTACCCAAGCCAATGAATAGCAAGGCAGATATGTAGGAAAGTACTTCCTAGATCTGACTTCAGACTCTGAGTCTGAGATGTGCTGTTTTTTTTCCTACTTATGTGGCCTGATATCTTAAGTAACTGCATTGTGTTCTTTTGAGGACAGTAAATGTGATTTGGCTAATACCATTTATGATTTCATAGATCTCTGTGTTACTGCCTCTTCAGTTTTCTCAATCCTCAGTTGAAGAGCTGCTAAACTTCTTGATTTGTCTTTGGTTGGTAGCCCTTTCATGCTTCCAGTTGCCTCTTTTTCTCTGCCCTGTTATGTTGGAATTACTTTATTCATATACCTGCATCTGTCAGGAGGCAGTCTGAGTTGAGCCAACTAAATTGAGCTTTTTGTTTACACAGGTCAAAGAAATTTCATAGTAATTTCTGCATTAAGAGGATCTTCACTGTTTGAGGCAAACATCAACTTATTAATCAAAATATATTCAAAGTTGTCGGAGAAGATATTTGCTTTAATTTTGATCAGTGACTTCTTAGTAGTTCTCTTTAAGGCAACTTCCCTTTTTTTGTCTGAGAAAGTAATTTCTTCAGCAACTTCCAATTGTTATTCTGCTTTCTGGGAACTGTTGCCAGTCAGTCAGGTTAAGTCTGCTTCCAGGTTGCGAAATTCTTCATTGAAGACTTGATAGGTGAAAGGGGAGCTCTATAATACTTCCTTTTCGTTCCTCATTCCCTGTCCTGGGTAGTTCTTACTCAGCAGTAACTGTGGCTTGAAATTTCTTTGTTATGTAAAAATGAAAGTATTTTAAGATTTAGAATACTTTTGAAAATCTGATAAGCAGCATTCATTGAATAAAAATCCAATAACAACATAACTGCCCAGTGGTCTGAGCTGCTGTGTATTGCCACAATATGTTTCCAGTGTTGCTTTGAAACCACCTGGAGTTAAGAAATGTTTTAGTTTTTGTTTCCTTTCATGCATTTAATTACTGTTTAAATTTCTAATGCATTTAAAAAATCCTAAAGATATTTTGATCTCAGACAAGTATTGTTTCCCGTTTGTAATTTATTGTTGTTTAAGTACCCTTTGGACTATAGGAATTGCTTATTAACAGGAAGAAATTATTTCCTATATCTAAACAGGTAATTGTGGAATTATTGGTCTCAATTAACAGGAGAATGGTACTTGTGCTAATTCAGAAGCAGTTTAGAGAAAGAAATCTGAAAAGTTAAAACAGTACTATTAAATGTTAAAAGAAACTATTGTGTTGTGTGTGTGAGAGAGAATGAATGAATGATTTCTTATCAGTCATGTACCCAACATAGATTACTGTTGTCTGCCACCGGCATACAAGAGTATTCAGAAAGCATTCAGTGTTCAGAAAAAGCAGAAAAGCTTGCAAACTAGTCCTATGCAAACCTTTAATATTGTCATAAAAAATGTACTTCATTAAAAACAAATGTTTTAACTGCTTGGAAGTAACAGTGATTATGGCAAGCAGGTAGAGATTGCATGGCTCCTTATTTTGCATACTAACAGTGATTGAATGCATCAGGAAAATAATTCTCAAGTGTATCTCATGAAAGACTAATAAAAGTATTTCTCCATGTATTGCCTAAAATATGAAAGCTATCTTGTTCTTGTGAGAGAGTTTTTTGTTGCTGACCTTTGAATCAGTGATATAGATTCAGCTCACATAGATTAGATGCCAGAGGGATAGTAAAACTATGGATGCAGCTTTTACAGTTATCAAATCATGTGCAATTCGGGGGTATTTGAATGTGTTCACCTCTTATAGCTGTGGTGGTTTCATTCTCTTGTGTTTGGCCAGCTTTTCTAAAATGCAAATTTAAAGTATTGCAAAGAAATGTAGTTTAACCAATCATTTTTTTCTATGCAAGATACTCTCTGTTCTCTTTCCTGGAAATTTCCAGTTTTTACAGTACTCTCAGTGTATTTGTGTAAGCTACTCCTGAAAGTAAAGTGCTCTGCTTAAATAATTACATTCTCGTTTTGAACAGCATCTTTTGTCCTCAAGAAAATACAGAAGAAGCCTTACTGTTGCTGCTTATTAGTGAATCTATGGTAGGTAAAATAGACTGAATGTGCATGTGATGTATGCATATATGTTTTCTTTGGGTATTTATTTAATTGAAAATAGAACTTTTTTGTCATGCCTTACTTTATGACTTGTGTTTCATTTTCAATTAGGAAAGCAGGCAGTTACTTCTGAAACTCAAGCTTCTGTTCCTCTGAGCAAGCAAGTTGAGGTCTGCAAGTGTTGTGAATTGTTTTTCTCCATTAGAGTGGCTGAATGTAGTCTCCTTCTAACCATGGGCAGGTGAACACAAAGGCTGGTCATTCATTTGGCATCACTTATCAGCATGACTCACTATTACATCAGCCAGTTGCTATTCGTACAGACTCAAAACATAAGTTATTTTTGTGTAACAAATCAAGGACTACTAGATGAGCATAATAAACATAGCCAAAAAAGTATTATCCATTATGCATTCGATCTCAGATACAAGTCAAATTTATATATTATTTTTAATGGTAGTGGCATTAGCTTTTGATACTGCTGCTACTGGATATATTTATTCATTTTTTATGTCCTCATTTCCACAGTAGGTGATTTGTTTCAATGGTCTACTTGTGCCTTTTATCAGCCTTTTGTATTTTCCTCTAGTGTCATTTTACTAGTCACCTGTGAACCACCATGTACTGACATGCTTCTGCCAGGCCAGTTACATGTTCTCAGATGGTAGAAATGAAATGCTGAAGCTGGAATTTCTGCTGGTTTTCTAACTGGAGGAGGAAACCTATAGAACTTGAGGCATCATGTAACAATCTGTCTCACCACACAACAGTGAGACTTAGTCTTTTAAGTTCTATAGGTAATTCAGTTGCTTTCATGCTCTGACGTAATTTCTATTTTGATAAAGTTAAAGAGGAACACAACATTTTAGTGAACATTGTCCTTTTTGAACTATTTTAAAGTGCCAAACATTCACATTGTAGTGCAAACTATTTTGCACATTCCTTGTGATGTGCACTGCAGTGTTCATGAGAGAATCTGTCACCAAAAAATTAGATTGAACAAATATTTCCATATACCATGTGTTGGTTTTGCTGCAGTATATACTTACCACTGAAAGGGGCTGCCTGTGCCTCCTTAAGGTGCCTGAGCTGCTCGTGGAGGTATGCAGAATTCTGATGTGAACTGGGGTCATGGTAGTAGTCCCAGTTCTTCAGGATCTACTGCGGATTACTGTATTTACACATGCACTTCCTTGCGTTCAGATATGAAGAAACAAAAGTACTACCCCTCATTTCGAGTGACTTAAGGCTTTTCCATTGTGAATTAGATCTGACTTGATTATATCAGGTGCTTACCTCTGTGCAGTATATACCCTTATCAAGCTTCCAATATGTTTTTTCTTTTATTTATTTATTGCAGTTTATCTGAGGTAAAATAGTTTGTTTCTTTCACATAATTTACTTTGGCTAAATAATTTGTTCACATTAGTTTTGGAGACAAAAGAAGAAGATTGAGTGTAAAAAAATCAATCACTACAGACATCTTTCTGAGAGTTGAGAGCTGTTACTTCAGCCTCAGTGCATGCTAACTGTTTTGGTTTGTTTTTAATTTTTCTGTAGTAGTTAAGAAGTAGTATGTGATTTATGATTTTGAAACCAGTGTTTGGGAAAGAAAGAGTAGTTGCAGAAGATTCAGTAGTCATTGGTGTTTTGAGATGGTACTGTGCTATCAAAGTAGTATGATCCTTTTCTTGCATTGTCTGTGAATTAGTAAAAACACAGATGAATTTTCAAGGCTCATGTCCTTCAAGAAATTATTCAAATGAATACCTTAAAACAGGATGGGTATCTAACATATGAGTAGCATTTTGTGTAAGCAAATCACTATGTATATGCGAGCCCTAAATTCTACTACCAGTTTCAGGGAAGTGGTGCACTCTTCCATCATAACTTCTTATTTGAATTAGGACTAGTGCACCATATATCTGAAAAGTTGAATCTTGCTGGTGGATTGCAAATGCTATGTTTGTGTCACCTTGAGTTCTCTTAATTTCCAATTTCAGAAAGCATGCTTTGAGTAAGATTTAAAATGTAATATTTATGAAAGAAGTGCTATGAGAAAGATAATTCTGTTCTTTTTAAGTGTTGCAGTTCTCTTATAGATACATTTCAGAGTAAAAAATGTCTCTTTTAGCCACATGCTACAGTGTATTGTCATGCCTAATGAGGAAAGTCAGCTGCAACTCTGCCAACACTCTTCCTGTAATACATCATTATATTCTAGCTGTTACACTTGCAAAGTATAGACTAGCCTTTTGTTATCTAGACAGAGATGAGTAGAAAGGACTGACATCTTCACATTACAGTGCATGCACATGTTACTGCGTGTCAGCTGAGCTGTAGCATCAGAATCACAAAATGATTGAGGTTGGAAGGGACGTTGGAGGTTGTTTTGTCCATACCAGAGCCCTGCAAAAACAGAGCCACCTGGAGCATGTTGTGCCTGTGTCCAGACACCTTTTGAGTGTCTCCAAGTAGGAGACTCCACAACCTCCCTGCAGAACGTGTGCCAGTGATCAGTCACCCTCCAGTAAAAAAGTGTTTCCTGGTTTTCAGAGGGAACACAGGGAACTGTGTTTCAGTTTGTGTCCACTGCCTCTCGTCCTGTTGCTGGGTATTACTGAAAGAGGCTGGCTCCATGTTATTTGTACCCTCCCTTCAGGCATTTGTACACATTGATAAGGTTCCCCCCACTGAGCATGCCCTTCTCCAGGCTGAAGAGTTCCAGCTCTCTCAGACTTTTCTCATAGAAGAGATACTTTAGTTCCTTATTCAGCCTAATGGTCCTTTGTTGGACTGCCTCCAGTAGCTCCATATTTCTCTTGTACTGGGGGAGCCAGAATTGGACCCACTACTCAGGTGTGGCCTCACCTGTGCTCAACAGAGGAGAAGGATTGCCCTCAAGCCAGCTGGCAACTGTGCTGCTCATGCTGCCCAGGATACCACTAGGCATCCTTCCAACAAGGACATGTTGCTGGCTTCTTTTCAGTGTGGTTTCCACTAGGACCTCCTGGGTTCTGGTGTTCTCTAGGTCCTTTTCTGCTAAGCTGCTTTTCAGCTGGGTGGCTCCCACCATGTACTGAGTGATGCCAGGGTGCAGAACTTGAGGTTCCTGTCAACTCATTCCTCCAGGCTGTTGAGGTCCCTCTGGATGGCAGCACAGTCCTTTGGCATATCAGTTCCTCCTTCAGGTTCTATATCATCAGCATATTTGCTGAGAGTACACTCTGCCCATCATCCAGATCATTAATGAAGATTTTGACCAGGATCAGGCCCAGTATTGATCTCTGGGGTACACTGCTAGTTACTGGCCTTCAACTAGATTTTGTTTCACTGGTCACTACCTCCTGGGCTCAGCCTTATGTATTACTTGTAGCTGATGATGGTAAAATAGCTGAACGTATCCTTTCTTCCACTGATGAACTAAGTTATACTGCTTGCATTTGCCTCAGGCTTAATGTTACAGAGTAAGTGTGGTGAGTTGACACACTGCAGTTTAACTGATTACCACATTATTGTGTTTGAGACCATGGCAATTCTGAAACACTGAGCACTGCACCTTGTATATGCATTCTGTTTTATATTTTGCAGAAAAAGGTTGTTCAAATATGTAAGATATCTTTAATACTTACAAAGCATCCTCTCCTATAATACTGTTTTGGCATTGTCAGCCTTTTTTTCACAAGAAATGCTAGTTCGTAGCTTATTCTGTACTTGCAGGAATTGAGTCAAACAGTGATTAAATATGGAGCTAAAAAGGAAAACATTCTTGAAGCTGACTAAACTAGTTATGCAGCATAGAAAGGAAAAGCTGAAGACTTCATGATCAAAAGAAAGCAAGGTGTCTGTTTTGGGGTGTGTGTTTTCAAACCAATCTGTGGATTATTCAGTGATAACTCCTGAAATGTCTGTGCATTTTACGATCTCTTTGAAAATTTCTTTTAGTATTTGATTATTCTAATTTGAAAGGTGTAATGAGTAAGCTCAAAGCTTAAAATGTTCTCCTGTTAAAGCAGAGAAACAATTTAGTATCCCTTAATGTGTATCTTGCCTTGCCTTGCCTTACCTCTGAAAAAGGAGGAAATAGGCTGTTCATTAAAATTTAATGTATTTAAGTAAATGTACTGAGGGGTCATGTGCTGTGTAATTGAATTTAAAAGGGGAGGGGGACTAGGAGAAGAGAGAAGTATCTTTAACTTCTGCCTTCAAACTACTGGATACATTAGCATTTGTACCAGTGGGAATATGAAATGTCAAGAAACCTAGAAATAGATATCAAGATAAGATATTTTCAGAGGCTTTATGGTAGAGTGGGAGACGTCCTGGATAGTTAAATATAGGTGGTCTTCGTTACTCTGAGGCCTGAATTTTATCCTTTGCTCTTTAACAAGATTTGCCCGTAAGCATGCTCAAACTTAATCCAGTTGTTGTGGTTTAAACCCAGTCGGCAACTTAGCCACGCAACCTCTTGCTCACTCCCCTCTTTTTCTCCCCCCACTCCCGCAGGGATGGGGAGGAGAATCAAAAGAATGTAACTCCCACGGGTTGAGATAAGAGCAGTCCAGCAACTAAGGTATAACACAAACCACTGCTGCTACCACCAATAATAATAATGATAAGGGAAATAACAAGGGAAGAAAATACAGCTACTCACCACCCACCGATATCCAGCCTGACCCAGCAGTGATCTAACCCTTCTGGGTAACTGCCCCCAGTTTATACAGTGGGCATGATGTGCTGTGGTATGGAATACCTCTTTGATCAGTTTGGGTCAGGTGTCCTGTCTCTTCTTCCTTCCAGCTTCCCTTCCTCCCTGGCAGAGCATGAGACTCAGAAAGTCCTTGGTCAGAGTAGACATTACTGAGCAGCAACTAAAACCATTGGTGTTCTCAGTGCTGTTCCCAGGCTGAAAGTCAAAAACACAGCACTGCCCCAGCTACTAAGAAAGAGAAAAATGACTGCTACTGCTGAATCCTGGACACCAGTTCTAGTTCAGTTTTCTTTGTTCTCAGAAGGAAAAGCTTAATTACAGAAGTAGGTTGTCACTATGCCTGTCACAGAACAGGATTAAAAGTACAAAGCCTTGCTGCAAACATGGCCTGATTCCAAACCTGTGCTCGGAACCAGAGGCAATTTTTATTTCTCACTAGTAACTCGTGAAGGTGATTGTATGGTTATCCCAGCAGGTTACCAATCAGAAGTGAGAGGATAGTGTCAAAATGTTATGAAGAGAGAAGAAATCGATGGCCATATTTTTCAAAAGCTGGAATAGAGGATTTTAAGATCATTCTGATATGTTTTACTGGCATGCAAAAAATAAAATTAATTTTTTAAAGTTGAGTATATGTTGTGTTAAAAAAAATGAAGTCTCTTTCTGAGACCTGTTTAAGTTATTTTAAATACATTGTCTATAATTAAATTATTGAATAATTAAAAATAGATACAGAAACATCAATCTATAAATTAGTAGCAGATACTGTCTCTGTGTATCACATATATCAACTGGTGGCTGTCAGTCTGAATAGCATGGTTATTACTTGAGTGAAAACACAGATTAGATTACAATGGCTGACTTGGTTTTTTTCTTTGTGATATGTTTCAGGCCAACCGTGATGCTGTACTAAGCCGAATACCAGAACACAAAAATGATCGTATCATCAGTTTGCAAAGTGCATCTGTAGTCTACGATTTACTTACTATAGCCTTGGGAAGAAGAGGCCAGTATGAAATGCTTTCAGAGGTTTGTTGATAATAGTGAATATTTAACTATGTCTTCATTGCTTATTTCTGTTAATTATGTAAATTTGTGGTAGTACTCAAGGACTAAACAAATACAGGATATTGTCATTCTGACTACTGCAAAAATACTGTAGGTACTTTCCACCACAAAAAAGTTTACTGTCTAAGTTTTTGCATGACATGTGGTTTGAGGTGGCCAAGCACAGAAATTTTGTGAAAGGTGGTAAATGTTTTGTGGCACAGAAGTTCACATGGGGTTTGGGGGGAGGGATGGATCTGCTTGAAAGAGTATGCATATAAATGATAGATTTAAGTATCTAGAAAAAGAATCCATGAAGTTCTATTTGAAAAGGAAAATTTCTTTTACACCTCATAATATTTGGAGTGCTCCGAAGTCCTTGTAATTTTGTGAAATGGCTTTGAAGTTATTAAAACAGAACTCTGCTTTTTTAAGTCTGTAGGAATGTTAATTCTCTATCTCAGATGTGTTGTGTTTGATTGCACAACTTGCATGTGTTTTGTTAGATTGTAGTGTCTTGGTTGTTTGGGAAATTTTCAAGTATCATTAACAGGTTTCTATCTGAGAAGCAGCTAGAGCTCTCTCGGCAGAATAGATATTTCTGCTGCTGCAAGCAGTGCTCACTCAGCAGCAGGATACTGTTGCTGGCCATGATTAATTATTGATATCCAGAAAGAGTATTTCAGCATCTGTGGTAGAAAGCATATCCATGGATTGATTTGCTGAAAATGGTTTCTCCCTACAATAATAGAGGAAAAAAAAAAAAAACAAACCAAACTAAAACCACAAAAAGCAAAACAAACAAACAAACCCCCAACAGAAAAAACACACACACACAAAAAAAAAAAAAACCAAAAAAACAACCCCAAAAAACCAGAAAACCTGCGCCTATTCTTCTTTGCTTTATCTAGACAGTTAACTTTTAATCTGCATCTCCTATAATGTTGAGCTCTGAATTTGAGTTTTCTTCTTCTTGAAAGTACTTCATAACTGCAAGTTGTGTGTATAAGTCATTTTTAATTAGTACAATAGACTTCCACAAAACTGAAGGTATATGAAAGCTCATACAGGACTGTATAACCTTAGAACATAATCTAATCAGGAATATTCCCATTTACTTGCCACTACAGTCACTATCACCTTAATGGAATTTTAGGCAGTTACACCAAAACTGCAGGAGGTTACTCTCCATATGGAGTCATAGAATCACGTGCTTTAGTCTAGAACTTCTTATTCAAGAATAGACATTGATCGACAAGTATCTGCTCCCAAGACCAGCAGTCAGTAGCCTTAAACTTCTATAATTGAGACTATTACACTAGAGGCACTTCAGAAATGCAAAAACATTCTGTTCAGTTATGAAAGAAGCATATTTTTTTTTCTGTCTTTATTATCTATGAGCTAATTATGCTTGCTTATAAGTGCAACTGTTGTAGCTTTAAGTCAGAAAGCACCATTATTCTAACTCCACAAATGTTACTCACCCACCAGTTCCCATGTCTTGTTATCTTCCGGTATAGCTATAGCTGATTACTTACAGAAGTAGTTAGCTGTGATGTAAGAACATTAAAAGATGAAAAATCTGTATCATCCATATTAAACTGTTCTAATCCTGAGTCATTAGTTCAGTTCTTAACTGAAAAGGTCTTATTTCTTTGTGGAGTTTGAGCTTTCAACTTCTTATGGCTTTCTCAACTACATCAAAGAACTTCCTACTGTCATATTTCCTTCCTAAGCAGGTCATCAAGTTGGTTTTTAAGCTTTGTAGGTTATGCCGTATTGAGCTTATCAATGTCCTACTAGCAGAGATGTTTTCCAGACCAGAAATTTTCCTAGATATTCAACTATCTAACTTCAAGCATATTATTTTCAGGAGGATACTGTAGCCGCAAGCAACAAAATTCAGTGATGCATTCGACATTACCTGTTCATATAGTAATTTGTGGTTATTTAAAAGACAATATCAAGAGTAGCAGTTCTGCCTTTCAGGAGAGGAATTGTGTTGAATGTGTTTTCAGTTAGTTAAAACAGTTTCCATTATCCTGAACATTATCTTAAATTGCATTTTTCCAGGGTACTGTTGCTTGTTGTATGTTCTCTTGATTTCTTGTTGGAGCCTGTTGCTTCTTGAAATTACTTGGTTCAGAAGAACCCAGTTTATAAGATGTTCATGTTGTGTAGGTCACATGCACATATATGTGCAGTTAATCCCCTACTCCCCTCACATGTTAGTCACCGACTTTTTGATCTTATGGAGAAAAAAAATCATGTAATTTGTATTTCATACTGAAAGAACACTGTGCTGGGCCATGTAATCTAGGTCATGCTTTGCCAAGAAAGGTTGGAGAAGGTGATACCTAAAGTCCCTTCCAGCCTGGTATTCTATGTTTAGATTGGATATGAGGAAGAAATTCTTTACTGTAAGGGCGGTGAGGCACTGGAATGGGTTGCCCAGGGAAGTTGTGAATGCTCCATCACTGGCAGTGTTCAAGGAGGCCAGGTTAGACATAGCTGTGGGTGGCATGGTTTAGTGTGGTGTCTCTGCCCCTGGCAAGGGGGTTGGAACTAGATGATCTTAAGGTCCTTTCAACCCTAACTATTCGATGATTCTGTGATTCTAGAAATGAAGCCAAATAACTAAAACTTGAAGTCAAAGAAAATGAATGGTTAATTGACCATTAGTATGTTGAAACTCAAGCTTTTTAAAAATAATCTATAATTGTGTCTACAATTAACAAAGTTATAAAACCCTAAAGTATTAACTTCACTAATTTCTTTATTTTCTGTCATTTAGAATTGGCAATTAATTTTTAATTAAGCATATAAAATGATTATTTTTCTAATTGTGAACAAGTACCTCTGTAATGCTCATGCATATGTTTATGAATATGTAAAAATGGGAGAAGAAAGTATGATTAGGCAGCCTAAAAATTTATAACCATGTTTTGACTGTAAGTATCAGTTTTCCATGCACCACTTGTTTGTGTGAATCTCTGAGATTATACGGGTGCTGTAGGTCAGAGTTTTGGACGAAGTGCTGAAAGTATTTGACAGTACATTCAACTTACCTTCAGTGAGCTGTAACTTATTATTCCTTCTTTCTGTATGAGACAGTAGCAGCAGGAGTATTTAGTCAAACAAAATAAATTATGAATCAGTTTTCTTTTCAATTCTTTTTTTTTTCCATATAGAATTTAGCATCTTTTTTCAGATTGCTTATTTGGATTATTTAAATTTGGATTTACATGTATTTTAGGTATGAGTATATAAGAAAATTTTTATGTCAGTGTATCTTCTTAGAAATTGAAAAATATTTCCTTAAGTAACAATTTTCCCCTCAAACTTAGTGTTTAGAAAGAGCCATGAAGTTTGCGTTTGAAGAGTTCCATCTGTGGTACCAATTTGCATTGTCCTTGATGGCAGCAGGAAAAGTAAGTCTTAATTTTTGGATGTAATTCTTCTGTTGATGGCTTTTGATAACAACATTTGGCACTTCCATCATTTCATCTGGAGGTTTTTTTTTTTTTAAGTAATTGTAATCCTTAAATGAGCTAAGTACACTGTAGTCCTGAATTTATGCCTAGTGCTCTGCAAAGAATATTGTTATTTCAATAGTTTCTAACTTGGGAAAGATGATGGTAAGAACTATCTTTCCAAAGACCTTAAACTAAACTAATTGAATTTTAATAGTAAATTATACCAGTTGGTATTATCCAGTAACAACTTGTTTAAGTGATGTTTTGATGAACGAATTTTATGCTTACATACAAATTATTGATGTCTCATGGCAGTATTTTTTTTTTTTTTTTTTTTTTTTTTTTCTTTTCTGACTGTTCTTTTTTATTTTTTTTTACTTTATACAACCTGGGAACATATGTGATTAGATATAAACTCGTATTTTCAGTTCTTTTTGCTCTTCCCTGTCATGTTATGGAAAATAAATCACTTTCATTGTGTAATGTAAATAATACTAATTTTCTAAAAAAATATCCTTGGAGTAATTTGCTTATCTTCAGTATGGGGAAAAACAATAATTTGTATTTTATTTAGAAAATATTTTTAGAATTGCATTGGTTTTGAAGAGACCTGATTCTTCTTCCCATTCTCTGATTACTTTCTAAACCATGACTGGATTGAAGAAAATGAATTTTAAAAAGACGAGCAGTGCCACTCTGTTATACAGTCGTATATCAGAGTTATTCCTAAGATTCTGTCTTGCTCCTGCTCTTTCATTTTAAATACTGTGAGCTTACAGGCCTATCAGATTTTTTAAATGCAACTCAAAATTATTTTCTGAATCACATACCATTGCAATGACATTCTGGGCAGAAGTTTTACTGTGGACATTTAATGTGAGTTCATTGGGGTTAAATACCAACAGCAGTGGCTGAAGTCTTGTGTTTCTCTTGCATGAGGAACAAATGACAACAAAATGGGAAAAATAAATGATGGAAATAGGAATCTTCTGCTTGTGAAACTTATTTATGCTTTTAATAACTTTAATGGAAAATGCTTTTAACAGTCTGCTCGAGCTGTTAAAGTCTTGAAGGAATGTATTCGTTTGAAACCAGATGATGCGACTATTCCACTCCTTGCTGCAAAGCTCTGTATGGGATCTCTTCACTGGGTAAGCTTAGTAATTGTCTTTTCAGCAAGAGCCATGCTAAAATGCAACAAACGCTTGGTTTAGGGATGTAGCAAAGAATTTTGCTCAGTGACTGCATACAGTTGGTCATCTCTTAAAAATACAGCACAGACACATATCTGCACATGCGTATCCCTGTTTGAATGGCTCATTTAAAATATTTGAGAGCAATAGTTATGTTTGTCAAGGTAGCATATCTTGATACTGATCTAAGGCATAGCAAAAATGTGCTAGAAATTGAAACTTTGGCATACAGAGATTGAAAATGCAATTTAAACTTCTGTTTTCTCTGCAAGGGAAAAGGAACTTTTTTTTCGAAGATAATGAGACAATTTTTTTACGTTCAGGAGATTCTTCTGAAGATAGCACGTTTGCAGGCAGCTGTGGTTTAGGGATTACTAGTAGGGACAATGTCTTTTTAAAAAGGGTTACTTTAGTTGTATTTTAGATAACCTTGAAATTGGTGTATCTGTACAAAAAACATTAAACTGATCAAACATTATCAGGGGGTTTTTAAGATACATGTATTTTTTAGAAGAATTAGTTTATTTTTAAAAGGTGGTAAAGAGGAGAAAAATGTCAAAATTACAAATTGAGAAAATAGTGGAGTAGCAGAAACATGACTTGTTGAGGCTGGCAAAAATACAGTCTTAATAATTAACACAGATCCTTCGTTTGTAAATTGTTCCCTATGGATTGACTCCGTATGGAGAAGCTTACTGTACTTAGCATTTACACTTACTGGAATGGATCCAAATGTTTTGGTTTTTTTTTTCTTTCTACATTGTTAAATAGTGTGCTAACATGATTGTGCAGTTAAACCTTGATTTTTCTACATGCTTGTCTATTTATGACTTTGCATACATTCAGCAATACCGTATGTGTTGCAGAATTCTGGGTGGCTGTACATCTTATTTTTGGGGTTGGAGACTTAGTTTCTGTGACTGGTTTCATACAGAAATGATCTATGGAGCAATAACTTGATTTGTGAAATACAGAAAATACTAAATGGCATCCATGGACAAGGAATACTTTTTCTTATTAAAAAAAAAAGAGGGGGCAAAACCACAGTAAGTTTAGAATAGTCTATATGTTATGTGCCACAGTTTCTCTCAACCATAGGAATGGGTGCTTCAGCTTAAAATCTGTGTTCTTTACTTGGTATTTAGCAGAAAAACTTACTCTAATGAAAAAAACACAATAGTCCTTGAAAGCAGTCATGACTGAGATTACAACATGCTTAGTGTGCATAGTACACACACTGTGTGTTCTCATTATGATGTAAGATTTAGCTAGTTACATGGGTGTTTTATAATATTTTCAGTTGGAAGAAGCTGAAAGATTTGCCAAAACAGTTGTTGATCTTGGGGACAAAACATCAGAGTTCAAAGCAAAAGGCTACTTGGCACTGGGATTGACCTACAGTCTGCAGGCTACTGATGGTAAGATAAGAACAAACATTCATGTTTGTAAATCCCCATGTTGCCTAAAAAAGGATACCTAGCAGAATGCTAGACTCAAAATTGAAGCTTCTGTGTGCAACCGCTGTCTCAGGCACTGTATTAAAACTTTTCAATGAGCATGTGGAGTGAAATCTCTTGATCTTGCTGATTAAATATATCCTTTTTAGCATCTTTGCGAGGGATGCAAGAGGTCTTGCAGAGAAAGGCTCTTCTTGCATTTCAGAGGTGAGTGGGTGTTAATCCTTTCATTCTGCTACATGTAGTAAAAAGCTTTCATTGTATGTTACAAAGAGGGACTTGTAAAAGATTGTGTAATAAGAATTTCACGTCTAGTAGTACAGAATGTATTTCTTTAGCATTTACTTCTTATTTTCTGTCAGAAATACTTAAATTAATTTCTAACGATTTCCATTTAGTTAATTGTAAAGACATTTGTGTTGCTCTCTAGTATAAAATATTTGCTCAATGAAATATTCTGATCTAGAAGGGAAGAATGTATGATGCAAGATTTGAAGTCATAGTTAAGTGTGATAGTGTTTCTAGAAGAGTTGAGAGCTGATCAGATTGTAAAGCAGGCTTTTGCAAGTATCTCTGTAGAGCCAGAGCAGTAATTGAAGCCCTGCTGCTGTGCATGTGGGGCAGAAGGCAGGTAGTAAGGTAGTAAGCTAAGGAGAAAGAAATCTGTCTGGAGAGTTAACAGCATAGGCAGTCACAATGCAAATGCCCCATTTTCCAAGTGTCTTACACGGTAGTGCTGTTGGGGATGGCTGTAGTTCATTGTCAAGGCTTCAACTCTGCAAATGCAATAACAGTAAACAGGTGAATGAGAGCATCTCTACCCTAATTGTGGAAAAAACGAATCTTGATGATAAACCTGGCAGAAGTGCTTCAACACCTAAATATGTCTCTTTTTATATTTATATATATATATATATATATACACCCTTGAAAACCCTACTTCATTGAGATGGGCCTAAATGCTTCAGAGAAATGGGTTTATCCATGTGAATAGGAAGTCTCAGATTCTGGTTCCTGATTTTGTATCTGGGGGGGATTATCATTGATGCATTGTAACATGCTCTGCTAATTTATTCTCAAAATAGGGATGTCAAGAAGTAACTGGCTTCCCAGGAACCTTAGTATGCTAGGCTGAAAATGAATGAGCAAAATTTCTATCTGTGTTGCTGCTACTCTTCCTCTTGAGTTTTGTGCTTCACTACCATCCTGGTCAGGGCCTCTGCAATTGCTTGGGTACTTCTTGTATTTGCTCATTCTTTATATTGCTGATCTTTAAGATTTATACTGAAATTACATAATAAATTTCTATTTAAAATTACTATTTAATGGCCCAAAGTGCTCCTTTTAAATCAAGGATGATTGAAAAGAGTGACAGAAGTCACTGG
The DNA here is from genome assembly GCA_032466535.1 of Forpus xanthops. Taxonomy (NCBI): domain Eukaryota; kingdom Metazoa; phylum Chordata; class Aves; order Psittaciformes; family Psittacidae; genus Forpus; species Forpus xanthops. The sequence continues at coordinate 10,272 of JASSUY010051082.1, read as the reverse complement.
AATGAACACCACTTATATCAAAATATGAACATACTTTTACTGAAGAGATTTGAATGTGAATACATGAATATATGCATCTGTGTGTATGTCTAATCTGTATTAACAGGGGAATAATTCACTGGATTTTTGTTTTGTTTTGTTTTGTTTCTTTGTTTTTAAGGGCTCACAGTTTGTCCCCAACAGATCATCTAGCCGCATTTTACTTGGCACTGCAGCTTGCCATATCCAGACAGGTTAGTTGTGGTTTAAAATTGTAGCCTCACACTATGATATGAAGATCAGAATTTGTATCTGTTGATTGATATAGATGGAGGTTTCAATTAAAAACAAACAGATAAGCAAACATAATTTTTCCTTGTGCATGTGTTTAAAACAAAAATAAAAAATGACCCAAAATACTGTCTTTGAACAGCTTGAGTTCTGCTGCAGTACTTCCAGCTTTAGGATCAGAAATAAGACATAAGTCATTAAATTTCTTTACTTCAGCATTTCTGTTGCTGGATGAAGAGGGAAAAAAAAAATGCATTTTTACTCTGTTTCTAGCTGTTATGAATAATCTCTGCTCAGACTGGTTATCTGGAGAGTAGGACTTTTGAATCTAGTCTTTAATGGTCTTGGCAGATCTCAGATCTCCATTACCTGCTAAGATCTATGCCTTTTCTGAACCCCTGTAGGAGGTTTGGTTATTGTGAACAAAATTTTTTTTAAGAAAACTGGAAGAATATTTTAAAGCTGTAAAAGAGATCAGAGCTCAGTCCAGCTTAAACAGCTGTTATGTTTAAAGGATTTAGGATTCTGCCATATATCACATGAATTTGGATAATGTGGAGCTGCTTTGTATATATCATGGTAAGTCTTTTCCTGTATCATGTTTAATTTAGGAAGTAGTTTAGAGCACAGTAGTTTACATACTCTAGGTGACTACTTTTCATTGCTAATGAGTAGCTGAGATATTGGACTATGTCACAGAGTGGAATAGATTGTCACTTTAATACCAGAAAATATTTTTCAGTGGCAGGCTATGACTGGACTTCTGAATTTCCAAATTCTCATCCTGCTTAATTAAGTGTGCTGTTCATAACAATTAATGTGCTTATTTTGAGCAAAAGCACAAACAGCTGAGGAGATCACAGAATTCCGCTTGAAGAAAAGCTACTGTTGCAGTCTAGCTGTACGTTTTAGTTAAAAGTACTACAATTAAAGTATTTTCAAATCATGCAGAAACACAACCAATAGTTGAAAAAGCATAGTAAGTAAATATTTTTTAAGGGGTAAAGGGAACTGTTATATTAAAATGTGTCTGATTTTCAAGGGTTAATGTATTATTTGTTTCTGTTCACTTTAAGGCATAAGGTCCATTTCAAACTTCTGAGTAGTGTCTTACAGTAGTTTATGGAATTCTGCATGATACCCAGATGAATATTTTGAAAATTCTATGGGCATGACCTCAAGCAATAGGCAGTAATTCTAACTGTGGTATGCTTTTTTTTGTGCCCTTTTTTATTTTTTTTTTTTAATCAGATACCAGAAGCTTTGGGTTATGTACGTCAGGCTCTGCAGCTACAAGGAGATGATGCCAACTCACTTCATCTTCTTGCACTCTTGCTATCAGCCCAGAAACACTATCATGATGCTTTAAATATCATTGATATGGCCTTGAGTGAATATCCGGAAAATTTTATGTGAGTGAATGTCATGTTTTCCTTCTAAGCTTTCTCTCATATTTATTTTTCTTAGTTTCTTATCTCATTCATTTCAACAGGGGATGAATTTGAGGATTGGTCTGTTCTTGTTGGTTTGTTTTTATTTTTTTTTTTAACTCGACAGTTTTCTTCCTTGCCCAGTTAATGTAAGTCTGCTTTTTATTAAAGCCTTGTTAAATAGCGATTAAGGATTTGATTTTGGAAGGAAGGCTATGGTTTTTTCTACAGATTCTTTGTTTAGATAATTTCTTACTGTTGCGTGCTTTAGGGTAATGTCTGTCTTCTGTTTTTATACAAGATTCTAAGAAGGATAAAGAAGACTTTCCCATTAGCTAGGATAGACTTATCCCATCCTACAGATAACTCTATGCATATTGTATGGAATTTATTCTGTAAAATACCATCACAGAGAGTTTCCTCTTTTGCCTGTATCTACACGTGTCAACCAGATCTGAAGTTGGCTGATGGATAACTAAACATTTGAACAGGGAAGAACATGTGGTAGATGTTCTTTTAAGAAAGAAATCATGTTCTTATGAAAGAAATCATTCTTTGTATTTATTCTTCATGTTGAGTATATGCATTTTTATTTTTTACTTTTGTAAGGTTTTTTTATAATAATTAATTTTCTTATGAAACTCTATTCTTATGATAATCTAATGAACTGCTCTATTCTGAAATGTCTCAGGATGCTTAACCAACAGTCACTAATATTGTAGTCCATAGTATTACAAGTATCCTAAGTGCTTATTTAGACCGTTTTCAAAGTATTGCAGTCTTAGCTTTTAGATGACCGGCCTGTATCAAAAATTATGTCTGTATCCACATACCAGAAAAATATGATTTCTTTAAGAATTACTAGTTTGAAGATATACAGTCACCTTACTGTTTCTTGACATTTCATGCCTCTTTTTGGCTGTCTACGTAAAGTACTATTGCCTTGTTTCCTTACATATCTGACCAGGACCAATGTTACTTCCTCTTCTCAGAACTTCTGTGGCTCACAGACAGTTCTGTGCAACTGCTTTTGTTGTGAAACTTTTTTTGTTTCTCACTACCTATTTTATCTATACCTGTATAACTTGTCTCTGTTCTTGTTAGGTTTCCACACATGATTCACAATTTCAGAACTACCTAGCAGTTCCTCTCCCAAATCTGTCTGTGCTTTCCTCAAGTCTGAGGGACCTGTCAGTAAGTCATGATTTCAGGGGCAATTGAAGTATCAGCTGCCTAATCTTATACCCTATTATTGTTTAAATAAGTTCAAAACGCCATGATTGATCTTCTTCTGTCTGTTCTTGTTCCATCTTCTGCCACTTAGTGGCAACGTAAATGACAATGAAGCTTTATCTCTCATAATAGTAATAGACTAGAAGAAGTATTTCTGAAACTGTTCCCCTTATTGTACTAAGAGACCATAGGATCATTCGGTAAAATGTTTAAAATTACTTTTGTGAGCATTCAGAAGTTATTTCTGGGTTTTTAAAATATGGTCCAGGACCTTTTCGTACTTGTTTATGATTGCATCTTGTAGTTAAATGTTTGCTGAGTTGTTTTGAAAAGTACTCATCTTTCTATTAATGTATGAAATCTGTCTATTAATGTATGAAATCTGTCTATTGATGTGTGTGTATATTAATCATATGAGTCATAATAATTGTTCTAAATTGTTAGTCCTGTTGTATAATACAAACAGTATGAAGATACAGTGTGCTATGTTACAACCTGCTAGTGCAGATAAGGGAATTTCAGAGGAATATCTTGGCAGTAGGAATTGCCATCAGATGTGGCAACAATTGCTGAAGAATCCAAGGTGAAACAGAGCTATATATATCTCAAGACAGTCTTTTAGTCTTGTTTTTGGAGCTGTGAAGTTACTTCTAGCCCACAGAGAAGTCAACGATATGACTGAGATTTCTTGTATGCTTTCTGCAATTGATACTGACAGCTAGACACAAGCATCTGGTCAATACGATAAATTTGGATTGATTTCTTCACGTAACTTGGTTATTTTTGCCAGGTTTTATTAGTAAAACCTTGAGTTTACAATCTTGTAAACTATATCTGGTGCTCTTGAAATGGTTGATAACATGTATGCGCATATATATGAAAATACAAAATGCAAATATTTAGTGTAATGTTGATTACATTTTTTTTATTCTGCAACATATGTAAACAATACAGTCTCAGAGTACCTCTGAGCCGACTGGGAGAAGATCCTCTTGTGTTCCCCTGAAGCTTGGTAATATTTAGGTATTCGGAAATGCTTGATTAAGACTATGGTACATTACCGGCTTTGTAAACACTTCAAATATCTTTGTTTCATCTTTCAGTTATGTTGCAAACCCAGTAAGCTAAATAACAAGAGTTTTCTTAGTATTCTCTGTATTTCCATTAGAATCCATTACCTCAGCCTTATGCAAAATGATACATTGGTAGCTATGCAGCTTAATAAATCTGTATACTTGGAAAATATTGAAGTAAAGCATAGGGCTTGTGATTTATGTTATTTCTTATTTCTTTTATTGTTATTCATATAACTCTCTATGCTGCTATTTTATGACTGCATTGAGTACTGTCCTTTCCTATTCACAGCTGTATGTTCTTTCTGGTTTGCTTTTCTTTGAAAAGAACCTAATTTGTCTGAAGTTTATAACACCACATCTCTGTAAAATGCCAAAGATTGCAAGGAAGTAATAGAATACACTGTGAGTCATGCTAAGAGGTGGATACTTTCCAGCACTCTTCTATTGTAATCAATTAGTAAATATGCAGTCTGTCAGTTTTTAACATTTGAAAATCTGATGCACTCCTACAATTCATATTCAGTATTTGATGCATACAGCAAGCATACCTTCCTATCTTAAATTGCTGTAAAACTTTCTGTGCTATAAAGGTAGAAACTTGCTGAACAAATAAGGCCAGTCAGATAATGATTTTATCTTAAGCACCTCTAGGTCAGTAAATAGAAATTCCTCAGAGCCAAAGAATTCTGTCCTATCATTATCTAAAGGAGTGGAAGCAATGAGCAAACATCGCATTGTGCTGTTAGCGGCAAGGTACAGCTTTTCCTTTGAACAGAGTTGATTGTTCTTCCTTTGTTTGTTACATTGGCAGCATAAACAAGCAATCTGCTCTGAGACCTTAAGGGGTATTGGAGAAACTATTAGTGAAAATATAAGAAACCTCTGAAAGGGAAATAGATATGTACTAATGTTTTCCAGAAATAATCAAAATGCAAGGTATTTGCTTAATATCTATAGCACTATTGGTCCAAATTTTTTGTAAGCTTCAAATTCTAGGTTGTAACTGCTTTACATATAAACCAGTTAGCCGTGTTTTTCAGAGCAATATAAGCAATCTACTGTTAATTGTTAGCCAACCCATGAAGCCTCCTGAAATCTGAGGGCGCTTTGATCCAGGAAAAAAAAAAAAAAAATCTCAAGAAAAAAGATTACTAAACTGATTAATATTACCAAAAAGACTGTGACTACCCTGCTTTGGTGAGATGGGTGAGAGTAAGGTGCCAGCATCAAAAAATCTGAATAGATAATCTCAGTCCAGTCCTACTGCATTAATTAATTCATCTAAAGTTACTCTGGTTTGCCCCGCCTTTCATGAGACAGCTTATCCCTGTGGTAGAAACGTGAAGTTCAGTTCTTCTCCAGCTTGACAGGATTTTAAGCCGCAGATAATGCAGCTCAGAATCCTAACCCTCAAATTACAAAATCATTGAATAGTTAGGGTTGGAAAGGACCGTAAGATCATCTAGTTCCAACCCCCGTGCTATGGGCAGGAACACCTCACACTAAACCGTGTCACCCAAGGCTATGTCCAGCCTGACCCTGAACACTGCCAGGGATGGAGCGTTCACAGCTTCCTTGGGCAACCGATTCCAGTGCCTCACCACCCTTACAGTAAAGAACTTCCTTCTTATATCCAGTCTAAACTTCCCCTGTTTAAGTTTGAACCTGTTACCCCTTGTCTTGTCATTACAGTCCCTAATGAAGATTCCCTCCCCAGCATCTCTAAAGCCCCTCTTCAGATACTGGAAGGCTGCTATGAGGTCTCCACGCAGCGTTCTCTTCTCCAGGCTGAACAGTCCCAACTTTCTCAGCTTATGTTCATAAGGGAGGTGCTGCAGTCCCCTGATCATCCTGATGGCCCTCCTCTGGACTTGTCCCAACAGTTCCATGTCCTCTTTCTGTTGAGGACACCAGAACTGCACACAATACTCCAAGTGAGGTCTCAGGAGAGCAGAGTAGAGGGGCAGGATCACCTCCCTCGACCTGCTGGTCACGCTACTTTTGATGCAGCCCAGGATACAGTTGGCTTTCTGGGCTGTGAGCACACACTGACAGCTCATGTTAAATTTGTCATCCACCAACACCCCAAGTCCTTCTCCTCAGGGCTGCTCTGAATCTTTTCTCTGCCCAACCTGCTTCTGTGCCAGGTATTGCTCTGACTCAGGTGTAGGACTTGGCACTTTACTTTGTTGAACTTCATGTGATGGACATCGGCCCACCTCACAAGCGTGTCAAGGTCCCTCTAGGTGGCATTCCTTCCCTCCAGTTTATCAGCTGAACCACAGAGCTTGATGTCATCACCAAACTTGCTGAGGGCACGCTCAATCCCACTGTCTTTGTCACCGACAAAGATGTTGAACAAGACTGGTCACAACACTGATCCCTGAGGCACACCATTTGTTACTGGTCTACAGTTGGACATTGAGCCATTGTGCACAACTCTTGGCATGTGGCCATCCAGTCAGTTCTTTACCCACCAAGTGTCCACCTATCAAATTGATATCTCTCCAATTTAGAGACAAGGATGTCATGTGGGACAGTGTCGAATGCTTTGCACAAGTCCAGGTAGATGACATCAACCGTTCTACCCCTGTCCATCAGTTCTGTAGCCCCATCATAGAAGGCCACCAGATTGGTCAGGCAGGATTTCCCCTTAGT
>JASSUY010051078.1:9088-21418 GCA_032466535.1 Forpus xanthops | reverse complement strand
GGGTGGCATGGTTTAGTGTGAGGTGTCCCTGCCCATGGCAGGGGTGTTGGGACTAGATGATCTTAAGGTCCTTTCCAGCCCTAACTATTCTATGATTATATGATCTACATGGAATGGAAACCTTAGTCCATTCATTACAAAATGCTCCAGATATTGGGTTGAATCAATACTCAATCTCTAAAGCATTCTGTAGTTCCACTTCAGTATTTTGATGGTATTGACATTGGTAAAAGCCTTTTTGTGAAAAGGCAGAACAGGATCATGTTTTTGGGGAACAAAATAGAAAAAAAGTTCATACAATTTCCTATATTAATTGTTTCTGCTTCAAGTTGCTTTTCTCAAACTGCAAGCTTTTATTTGCTGTTTAAAATTGTGCACAGTACGTTGAAACTCTGGTTAACTCAGTTGCATTACAATGTTATTATTCCTGAGTTTGTTTAAAGTGCACAAGAACATCTGTAAGACAGATATGTATATTTTCTAGCTGATGGTTAATTAGCCAAGGTTAATAAAAAGGAGAGGTAGTATGTTTCTAGCCTGTTAACAAAGTGAAAATATAGCACATGGGATTGAAGAGCCTCTTTATGGGACAGAGCTAATTATGAAAATGGAGTTTATAATGGGGAAGATAATTTTATGGTCCATATGTGAGTTAAAATATAAATAGGCCCTAAAATATAAATTTGCAGTATTTTTTTTTTTAACTGTACCTTTCATCTCACGTTTTCTGAATGTGTTGACTCAGTAAAGTTTTGTGTGTGTGCTTAAAATTTTCTACGTGAATAATGCACATCCATTACTGCATTTAACACTGTTGTGCTGAGTGGTGTTTGCCTGCACAAATACAGAACATCTCAGCAATAGGGTTAAAAGAATAAAAATAGTTCACACATTCTTTATAGCAGCATGTTCTTTTTGGGGGCGCTGAACAGACGTAAGTCACATCAAGCTTTTTAATAAGTTTTTGAAGTTCTTGTCTGTCATTTCACACTGATAACTATTAAGGTGTGTTACTGCATGAAAAAATGAGTCAGACTTTGAGTGGGACTATTCACATATTTTATTAAATGTATATTCGTATGTTATGTTGTGTAGGAATCATTCCTAAACTGTTTCTCTTGTATGAGGAACTCTTGACTTCCGCCTTCCTGGAACACTTCTGGTTCTTTCTGAATAACCATATATACTTACAAATGTGATCCCCATTAGAAAACTAGAGTGTACATCAAGAAGTTAGTCACTTGGTTTTATGTTACACAGTTTTACTGGGTGCATCCAGGAGTACAATATCATATTCACTTGCAAAGTTACTCTTCATGTGATTGTTCTCAGTCTTTGGTCAGTACAGGGTTATTTTTACTTTCAGCTACTTGCCTCCAAAGTAACTTTGAAATGCAGGATGAGTAAAAAATATATAGTTAAGTAGAATTAAGTTTGTTACTTCTTTTTAAATAGCTTTTAATATTGAATAAATTCAAATGTTACATCTGTCTGTCTCTCCAAAAAGTATCTTAATAGTGAAAGTTTACCTGGACAAATAGCTTTTCCTCAAAATTTAGATAGCTCTTTCATTTTTCTTTTTGAATATCTGTTTTGTTTTTTTTTTCTGACTTTTAGCCTGAGGAAGTTAAAATGGTACCAGTATAATTATTTGGTGCATTAATTCTACCAGTATACTGCATGAACTAAAGTTCTAACAGGCCCCCAAGGTAATGTAATCTGTTCTTGTACCAGAATAAAAATATCTGCAAGGAATTATACTGAAATAACCCTAGTAGTATGAGTGTACATGTTATCTCATATTGGTGCCATTTCTTGATTAGGCAAGCTCTAAACACTAGCAATATGCATTCTGTTGTTTTGGAAGTTCCCTTTTCTCCCTGCTGATTTAATAAGGTATTTGGAACTCAAACCAGTTTTTCTAGAGCTTTAAATTTCTCTGTGTTAGCATTTTAACTGTATTCAGGAATTTGATGGGTTTTAGAAATTCCTTAGTATTGTTTAGGAGGTGGAAATTTCTTCTGAATCAGCAGTAAACAGGAAAATGTATTTGAATTCTGATAAAAGATATTTTTTGGGTGGTTTTACAAAAACCACTGAATCAAGATAAAAACAATACAAAACAACACCCCAAACCTGTTTCAGTCTAGCAGGACTATGGAAGCAGTTTTAGGAAACATTTTGAAGAACAAAGGCAATGCTTACATTTTTTTTCTTTTATGCCTCCCCAGATGTAAGTGATAATTTGCATTCCTGCCTACAGATGTTTCCCTTGTGACAGGATGCTTGGGCTGCAGAAAATAAACCCAATGAAAGTTGGCTTACAATAACTAACAGGTATCTGTTTATGATCAGTGATAGCATAGGTGTGAGGCCAGAATAAGCAAAATAATGATTTTGCTCCATGGAAAAGAATGAGTCCATAATGACTTGAAATTAGAGTTGGGCACTTAAACGCTTTTCCGTTCAATATTGCAAGCTTTATGAATTGTGCACACAGAACAAGATCTATTCCATTGTGGTACAGACACTGCTTTGCAGTACAGTAAAACTAGGCTGCTGACCCTTGGAACAGTATCGCATTTTAAGTGAAGAAAAATGTTTTAATCCTGGGTCAGAGTAGGTAGTGCTCCCACATATGTTGCCCTATTATCTCAGTGGTTGAGAAAATTGTCTAAGGACAAATAAATAGTCTGACAAAACCGGTATTTTGTTTCTTATCCCATTTTAGGCATGTGTTCTTTTCCTGATTTAAAGTATGTGGAAAAATGTGTAATAATGAAGTTAGAATTTGATACAGGGCAATTAATTTATTCTGATTATCTGATATATGTACTCATTTTGTGGTAAATGATAAGATTCTTGTGAACATATAATTCTGCTTTTACAGTGCAGCTAAGATGCTATTTTAAATCCCTACAGTGGGAAGCAAACTTCGGAAAAAATATTACATAAGCAGACGGGATGTCATTTGCTCTCCTTTTCCTCTGCTTGACACTGAACTGGCTCGGCAAGTCTCTTGTGTATACTCAGGAGTATTTTGAGCCAAATGTTTCGATATTTATATCACACACAAGCAAACAAAACCAAAGAAAAGAGGCAAAACAACAGAGCCAGGAGCCCCAGTGGAGTTAATTTAGCTGCTTTCTTCCTCTGCAGTTCAGATGTAATGTATTTATTTATTAAAGCACAGATTTGTCTTCTTAACATCTAGAAATACTTTGAGAATGAAATTATTGTTGTGCAAGTCCATCTCCTTTTAAAGGAAGCTAATGATAAAACAGAAACGCTAGGTTTGATCACTTCTGTCAGAGTTGTTGTGCAGTACTGACTTGAATGTAATATATGTATTTTTTTTAAGATGTTGTTAGGATGGATGCCATGGTCAAGACTGCCTTTCGTCCATGTATGGAGTAAATGTTAGGGTTAAAAATAACCTGTTGAGAAAATAGCTTATTTGGTTTGTTTCCCTTTAGCAGAGCTGCACAGTGAGAAATAATTGATGTGTCTTTAATTACATTTTTCAGATGTTTTATGAGGCAAAAACAAGGTACACACTGGCACGAGGAGCCCTAAAGCAGTGATTTGCTTAGAGGTACACTGTAGGAAGCTATCATTATCCACTTGTCTTTTCTTCTGCACTTTCTTCTAGGGACAGGATGTCGGGTATTTGTACGTTCTGTTCTTGGGTAACACAATAGCATTTATTTCCGTAACCTTCTAAAAGCGTCTTTCGCATGCTTCAATTTTAAAACCACTGTCAAATGGGTAGGGCAAAGGAAGAAGGAAAAGGATCCACAAAGATTGAGGAGACTCAGAAGGTGATGGCAAAGATAAAGCTCCTCCAATACATGTTTCTAGGTAATTTGTAATGTGAACTGCTGTCAGCACTGGCTTCTTCAGAGTGTTGTTTTAATCAGGGCAGCTGGTTATTATTTCATGGATAGCTGTGCAGGCAAAACTGAGAAGTTACACTTGTTTCAGTGAGCAGAAACACAGACAAAGGAAGAACTCAGTTGGAGTGAAGGACAAGAAGCCAGGGTGTCCTGGGTTCAGCAGTAGCAGTCATTTTTCTCCTTGGTAGCTTGTGCAGCGCTGTATTTTTGACTTTCAGCCTGGGAACAGTGCGGATAACACTGATGTTACTGCTTAGAATGTTTAGGCTGACCAAGGTCTTTCTGAGTGTCATTCTCTGCTGGGGAGGAGGGGAAGCCGGGAGGAATCAGAAACAGGACACCTGACCCAAACTGACCAAAGAGATATTCCATACCACAGCACGTCATGCCCAGGATGAAAAAAAATGTAGGGTAGAGACCCAGAAGGGTGGGTATTTGCTGCTGGGTTGATCGAGACTGGTATCAAGGTGGTGAGCAGTTGTATTCTCTTCCCTTGTATTTCCTTTGTCATTATTATTATTAGTGGTAGCAGTAGTGGTTTGTGTTTTACCTTAGTTACTGGCCTGTTCTTATCTCAGCCTGTGGGAGTTGCATTCTTTTGATTCTCCTTCTCATCCCTCTGGGAGTGGGGGGAAGAAAGAGGGGAGAGTGAGTGAGCAAACTGCATGGCTGACTGGGCTTAAACCATGACATAGGGAATGGCTGTCATGCTGCTGCAGGAGTGACTGCCTTTCCCCAAGAAGTGTGATGTGCAGAGACTGAGCGCTGCATGTCTGAGGAAGCCTGAACAGTGGTACAGAGTGTGTGATGGCAAGGGGAGAATGGCAGAGTGTACAATGAGATGCATCTGAGGACAAAAGAGAATTTAAGCTCTCTGAGCTTGAGCTTGGGGTGCTTGGTGACTGTAGGATCTGAGTAGGATGGCAGAAGCATTGGGTTGGTGTCCTCTTAAAAAGTGTGGAGTTTGCTTTCATTCCTTGCAGTATTCCTTGAAATGCATTAGGTTCCTCCTGAGATCTCAGAATGGCTTTCAAGCCATTTTCCTGATCTCTGGTATGTTCCTAATTTTTGAACTTTATTGGAATGGCTCTGCTGCTCTTTCTTGCCAGGTAGTAACAAACTCTTGGTGGCCATCAACCCTGTCCATGCAGTCAAAGATTCAAGAGCAGCTTGTTGTAAAAGCTACACAGTGCTTGGCAGAACTCCTCAAAAAGAATATTCTTTATTGATTCAGTATGTAATCAAGAGTATGCATTGACTGCTTTTTGGGGTATACTTATGTGCATAAGGAAATGGGTGCTAAAAAAAAAAAAGGACATGCAAGTAGTAATTAGAATTACTGTTTGGAGGACTCCTCCTGGTCTCTCCCACTTGTCTATCTGAAGAAACATTTAGTAATAGAAGAATCACACTTATGTGTAATAACAATTTTCTCCCACATCTCAGAGTGGATTTTTTCTTAAAAAAAGGCAAGTATTTTGAATAAATTATAATTATGCTGCATACTGTGTGAGGTCTACTGCTTTACAGGGTATTTTTCTCCTATATTTAGCAATAATCTTAGAGGAGGGGAAACTTTTATAGTACTACGTAGTTACTAAGAAAATGTATCTTAAACAGAGTGAGCAAATGCTTGCTATAGCCCTGCTTGATAGATTATTTATGGAAGGACATGAAAGGAAATGATAAATAATTACAGTGAAGTTATTCCTCTTCATCCATTACTCTGTAATAAATGATGTTCCTGTGTTTTTCTCTTGTTGCTAATAACATAAGCATATCACTTAATGAGGAGTCTTTATGTATATTGGCAAATCTTGGTTTGGTTTTGAAAGGAAAAAATCCACACATAACAAAAAACTATAAGCTGCCTTTTAAAATGCCTGATCATTCCTCATGTACCTGCTCCTGTGGTCTCTGTAGTGTGTAGTGAAATGTAAGGTAAGAGAATACGTGTGGCTTTCCTGGATATGGAGTTTAGAAAGAGGGCTGGATCCGTATCAAGGTGTATTGCCAGGCTATTGCTAGGGCTGTGTAGGGTGCTATGAAACATCCTTTAGCCAGAAACATGGTGACGTTCTGTAAGGACTGGAAAGTGAGACTGATACTGCTAAGACTTACACTCAGATAAATACCTTGAAATTAATTCCAAAAAGAAATCTTTAACCTCTCAGTTACTTAAAATACATTTTCTTTCAGGGTAGGTACGAATGTTAAATATGGCGCTTTTATATATAAACGGAAAATTTCTAGTATTGGAGTTGCTGCCTCCCGTTTGGACAGCCCTAAAATTATTTTCACGCTTGTTTACTCTTATCTATTTATTATAATTCCCTCTAATTTTGCTTCATGATTTTTATTGAACTTCTTCCTTTATAGAGTTGGATATCAAACCTATCTCTTACTTCCCTTCTTCTGTTCCCCAAGTGACAGCTGCCTTTGTTTTTGTGGCTATTTCTATATACAGTGCTTGTGTATCTCAGCCTTCGTACCTTATCTGATGCACAAGCTTGCTTTCATTGAATCCATAGAGGGTGATTTTATATACTGCTTTCTTAGTAATAACACCTCCCTTAGTTATTAGTTATAACACTGGTTTATGGTTAAAACTTGTTCTACATAACAGTGCTACAATACAAGATCTGATAGTTACTGGGGCTCTGCAACAGCGGTGTTGGTGATTGCCATATTGCACCTAAAGATACAGGGCAGAGTGTTCAGTAAAAAATAATGGAGAAATAGCTTTTGGACTGGTAATTTATGCTGTCTGTGTTGAATAGCAAGAAGGAACAAGGCCTTACGGAGTGGTATAACTTAATACTTTAGAGGCCATTAATGACTTTTTTGGGAGCAGCTTGCTACTGTTTTACACACTTTCCACATTAAGAGTACTTCTGTACATCTTAAAAGCTCATGCTTTTGTTACATGCCTGACTTTTCAGTGGATGATTTTTGCTTCAGAACCATATTGCCTTTTTTCTTTGGAAGCTAAAAATTAAGTTTGAAATTATGTATCTGTTGCTCAAGTAAACAGGCACAGGATATTGGGTGGAGATGCTTGTGTAACACTTGAAGTAACAGTGAACAAAATGAATCGTTTGTGTCCTGTGGGCAATGCAGGGGACGGTCTCTTAAAATTGCTCACTCTCAAAACTATGCATTTCATATAACTATGTGAAATAAGTATTTTTCAGAAATAAGAAACTGTGAGTTTAATGTTTCATTGTTTCTTTCTTTTTTAAATACAAAAATGCATTTTAATTTCCTTGTCTACTTGGTATTCCATGTCCTGACATGCAGTATTTGGGTTTTTGTTTTGAAAAAGGGAGTAGCCGGGCAAAAAGTTGAATGAAATCAAAGACATTTGTTTATTTTAATTCGTGAAAGTGTTTACATGCTTCTTGCATAACACAGCCTGAACTGTCAGCCTGGAACTTTTCTAACTTGAAGATATATTTCAACTATTGCAACTACTATGAAACTGCTGGATTGATAGATGTGGATTTTTTTAGTTAAAGTTATTTTACTAAAACAGCACTAAAACTTGAGTTTCAATAATTACAAATGCACTTTAAACTTCATTCTGTCTGTTGGGATGATCCTTTGTTGGGCTTCACATGAGTTTTCTCTTTGTAGATAATTGTTTTTTGCTTTAGCTATCTATGCATTAATTCAAGAAAAATCAAGAAAATATTTTATTGCAAGATGTGTATCTTTAGTATGAGGTCATTTGATTTAACATTCTTATAGAAATATGTCTGAGTGCTTATTAAAATATAAAGTAATTTGGCATAAGAGCTAATCTATACCACATTAAAAGATGCATGGTTGGTTTACATCTAAGTATGATTGCTTTGTCCTGTATAAGAAGATTATCTTCTTTCTGTTTTAAACCTCCATCATTTCTCCTGGCTGAAGATAGGAGGAGGGCAATTTAAACTTCTGATGAGATAGAGTAAGGGCTTAAAAGAAATTCAGTTGATTTTAATTAAAAGTCAATAGAATCAAGTGCATTTTGCCACTTTAATATTACCCCTTTTCCATACTGATAATTTACAGATGGATCTTTTTTACACTAGGAAGAAGTGACTAATGGCGGTGACAAGAACTTCATGGATTTTTTTTTTTTAATGGATTGTGCTTTGCTTTCAAAAGCAGATTGGCATTGAACCTGTCAGTCTTTATAAAGATCCAAGCATCTCTGTCACATACATACGAATACAGTTGCTGAGATTTAAAATCTGAATGTTTTCCCTTAGCAGTTGATAAAGGAACTATGAACAGTTTTTCCCATTCTTAATGTCTCAAATAATGAGGGTTAAAATGAGTGCCCTTAGTGAACACGTGTGGATAGCCTCCTTTGTGTGTGGTGTTGGAGGGCTCTGCCTGTGGCTTGAGCCTGAGAAGTGGTAATCACTGCATCACACAGCACTGCAGCAAGAATTGCATATATTCAGCATTTCTGCCCACTGCTCTTCTTGATGAGTTCATACTTCTGTCGTAGAAAAGTTTATGTTAAGAAGGATGTTTAAAGATAGTTAATAGGTTAGAAGTTTGGAAAAGTATATGTAAATCAGGGCTATGTGTTTGCTGCAGTCAGCTGTGTCATGCATCCGTTTTTGTTACTGTTTATTGTTAGCTGCAAATTTAAGGAAGTTATTCCAGGAAAGTTCAGCTACTGTTTTTTTTTGGTAAGTTTTAAAGAAGGAATGGGGGAGTGTGGAAAATTGTATGGATTGCCTATTTGAAAATCGGGTTCTTCTACAGAAAAATAGTTTGATTAAATATACAGAGGTGAGACTTGAGACCTGCATTTTTATTTCTGGGCAACTCTTCAGTGCCATGTGACATTCAAAGTATAGTTGAGCAGCTAAATTAAATGCTTTTTTTTCCCTATACTTTGGTAGCTAATTAAGAGAGGATGCTAGTTGTAGGGGTTGCTGTAAAATAGTTGTTGCTGCAGGAGGTCTCAAATTTTATTTGAAATTGATGTTGGTAGAGGCAGTAACCTCCCTGCTTTGTGTCTGACTGTTAAACAGTAAACATTATGTGTATGCTAGGTCTTAGGTTCCCTATAGATAACATAAGCTCACAGCTTAGGAAAGAGAATAAATGGTTACTAGAAAATCTGTATCCAGACTGAGAGCTTCATATGGTATATAGAAATCAAAGATGCACTGGAGTTGAAGCAGTGTTTAAACTGGCCAAGAAAAAGCAATTAATAAAAAAATCTTATTCATCAGAAAAACTGCAGTTCCACATCTGGATCTGTAGGTTGGTGGTTTCTTGGAAGGATATACTGCAGAAAATACTGAAGACACTTACGTTCTGTGACTTCAGTGCAACTTTACATTGCACTGCTCATCCAGGTAGTCCAGTGTAAACTGTTAGGGCTGTGTAACAAGTAATTTATGCATGTGTTAGATTAATCTGCATTTCCAGTAGTTACATTTTATGAAACGTTAATGAAACAACCTAAAATTGATCAAAAATATGGAAAATACTTGCAAGGAAAAGCTGAGCGGATATTTTAGAACTTTGTGTAGCTGTGTAAGAAAGTGAGACTGAGTTTTAATCCAGATGGAAAAGGAATGCTGCTAGTCTGTTTTGATACTGCATAATTGATTACATGGGTCAACCTCTGGAAATTTGCAATAAGTGTCTCCAAAGGCTTGAACAGCTCCAGATGTTAAATAATTCTGTACATGTCTCCTTTTATATTGTAGTGTCTGTGACTGATTTATTCCGTAAACCTGTTCCTGAATTCTGAGAGAAACACAGATGAGGAATAGTGCAGAACAGTATGAACTTGAAAGTGGAGCACTCCAGAGTGCCCAGGGTGAGAGACTTACCTCTGTGGCACAATTTTCTTATTGGGCAGTTATCTTTGCTTACTTCATAGGGGTACTGTTTGAATGATCCTCCTCCTACTAAGCCAAGAAGAATGGAAAAGAAAGGCTAAAGCTGTGCTTGTACTTATTATTTTACTCCCATGAAAGTGGTTGTTCTCTTTTCTGTTCTCAAATTAAACGTGTGATATTTTAACCCCAAAGTAAAATACAATAATTGTAACAAGGGATGAGAAGGCAGGAGGAGTAATACAATTCAAGAAGCCCAAGTGGTGCACAATACAACTGCTCACCCTCCACTGACTGATCCCAGTCCGTCCCTGAGCAGTGATTGGCTCCTCTGGGCCAACTCTCCCCAGTTTATATACTGGACATGATGTACTGTGGCATGAAATACCCCTTGGGCTAGTTCGGATCAGCTGTCCTGGCCAGTGCTCTTTCCAAGATTCTCCTGCGCCTGGTCACTAGCAGAACATGATAAACTGAAAAAGTTCTTGGTCAGAGTAAGTGCTACTCAGCAACAGCTGAACCATCATTGTGTTAGCAACAGTATTCTCAAGATTAGAACCAAAGCACAACACTGTACCAGCTACTAGGAAGAAAATTAACTCTATCCTAGCCAAAACCAGGACAACATGTCAAGCCTTTTGCAGCTGTGTAATGCTACTGTTAATATGGAACAGAATTGATGACTTAAAGTTGTCCCCCACTTCTGAAAGGAAAAGATAGCTCAATTTCCCATGGACATTTTAGGGGGGAACCTTGATGGCTTTATGCAAATTCTGAGTCTTTCACAGAGAGTTTCTGTCTACAGAATAAGCTGTTCATGGAACCAGCCTTTGCAAATTCTAATTGTCATTCACAGATGTTGTATTTCCTATTCTTGATTGCTGTCAGGATCTTCAGTTCATCTGTGAAAACAGAGTCTCATTTCTCATGTTAAAAATAAAATACCTTTACCAGTTACAACAGCATGCAATACCACTTGAATTCTGGTAGGGATTTCCAGGCTTTTCACTTTTCTTTTTTCCTCTCTGATTGCATATTGAAAAGCACTGATGTATGCCTCATGAGATGCTCTCAGTCCAGAGTAGGGAGATGTTTAGCATCCTTTTCTTCTAACTGGTACATTTCCATTATTTTGCCTCTTAGGTGTGTCAAGCAGCTAGCTTGACCTGCTTGGCAGTTAATCCTAGAATGGGAGTATATCACTTCCCTCCATTTGGGAACTGGCAGGACAAATAATGTTTCGTTAATTTCATGTCTTTTAAAGCATCCTAGATGCTTATCCACTCCCATTTTCTTCCTCCTTGAAAGCATTCTTTATTACATATTAACAGAAGTTCGGAAGAATATTGTGATATGTCAGATCCCTTTGCTTGTTAAAATAATGTTAGGGTACGCAGCCTATTCACTTCATTAAGCTATATGATATGTTAATTGTTTTCTTATGTGAGCCCCCTAAACCCCACGTAAGCAATCCTTGATTTTATTTTTTAAAAATGTATGTTAATGTTATATGAACAGCTGGAATTTGAAGTCTATTTTCTAAGCCCTCCAAGGTAACTGCATTTTACAAGGGCTGTATAATATCTGCAGGTGATTGACATCTTGAATGATTTGATGAATTTGTCTTCCTTTGTTATATTTCTTGGTATTCGTCCCCTCAGTAAAAGGTGGCTACCTATGCTCAAGTTCATAGTTCATCATACAAAGTGTTTTATCTTCCATCTGATTGCTCTCTACAGATTTGATGTCCTTTCTTTGAAGTTCTTCTTTTCAAGCTCATTGAGAAGCCTTGTTCCTTTTAGGGAATGATAAGCAGAAGCTAAACTGGACAATAAAAAAAATATCTCTAGTTATTCAACAGCTGTGTATTTCAAAATACATCACTGAAATGTTGCTGTTGGTGCTAAAACTTTCTTGAGATTTGGCTGGAAATATACTTCATGTGAAGAACTGGCTTTTCCCAAATTGGTGCATCACAGGGTTAGCTGGTTTTCTTCTTTAAGCAGCAAACAAAATTCTGCATTTTCAAACTTCGTTTGTGTCAACAAGATTGCTAGGTTCTGTATCCTACTGGAAAACTGATTGTAAAATATAAGTGACTTTGCTTTGGAGTCACTTACTAGGAGAATTCCTGTCTTGTTTGTTCATTCTGCTAGTGTGACAGTGGTTCCTTTCTGCTGCCATTGTCCACAGTCTGTTCTTACTGCTTCTCACGTTGGAGAAAAGGCGATTTATTTCAGTGTTAATTAGATGATTTGTGTGGCTTTTGAAATGTGAGAAACCTGATTTCTAAGGGGGCTATATTGTTATAATAATAATTATATGTAAAGAGACATAAGATTTAATCGTTTGGTAATTCTTTAGTTAGTACCGACACGGTGATGTCCTGACCATACCACCCAAGTCTTGGAAGGCAGATGCAGGGGCAGTGAGAATGAAGACCCTGGGCCCACTGTAGGGGAGGATCTGGTTTGAGACCATCTTAGGATCCTGAACGTGCACAAGTCCATGGGACCTGATGAAATCCATCCGCGGGTCCTGAAGGAGCTGGCAGATGAAGTTGCTAAGCCACTGTC
>JASSUY010051064.1:0-18512 GCA_032466535.1 Forpus xanthops | reverse complement strand
TCCGCCGAAACGTCGTGTTGCTCTTCTGGGAGCAACGTGAAAGGGTCGGCCCGGCGGAGGGGGGCGGGGGGGGACGGAAAGGGGCGGCGAGTTGAGAAGAGACAGTGTGTGCATCCAGACCTGCAATCACCCTTGCGGCCAACACTCCGATTTGGTAGCGTTTTCCAGTCTTTCCTGAATAATGAGCTTATGGAGACGTATATGCGATTATTAAAGCACTGTATGTACACAAGCCGCAGACGTCTACAGCGACGGCAGCCGCGTTTACTCGCGCAGACGGGCACAGTGCGCCCGTCGGGGAGCTCTTTTCCGCTCCGTGATAAATCCATCACAACGGGGAGGGAATGCTGCCAGGATGAACGGGAAGCGAAGCCCCCCCCCCCCCCGCACCTCCCAAACCCGGCTGGAGGCACCGGGATCGGGGAGGAAGGGGGAGCGGGGTTGGATGCTGTCAACCCGTGTGGTGCTGAGCAGCAGCGGTTCGACCCCGTAGACAATGGCCGGGTGCGATGCGGCCGTCACCGCCGTCTGTTTCCACCTCTCCCATCTCTTCAGTAGAGAATAATAACGCTAAAAATACGAATGTAAACGGTAAATAGGTGTTTTTGGGGGGATAATTCTGGAGTTAACCGCTTGCCTCTCCTGGAAGTTTGCGTTCATCTCTTTGGAGTAAATGTAAGAGTTAGCCACGAAAAGGCAGCCTAAAGACAAATCGAACA
The DNA here is from genome assembly GCA_032466535.1 of Forpus xanthops. NCBI lineage: Eukaryota > Metazoa > Chordata > Aves > Psittaciformes > Psittacidae > Forpus > Forpus xanthops. Next base: position 17,793 of record JASSUY010051064.1, on the reverse strand, counting down.
ATTTACCCCATCTTTTGTTTCACTCTACATTAATTAAACACTGCTGCCTACCTCCACGGCATTCCTGGGTCCCGGCCACCGCGCCGAGCCACCAAACCTCCCTGCCTTTGTTCGCATTTGCGTCCAACTATTGCCCTCTGCAGGTCAGGGCCCAGCGCTCCCCGAGCCCCCTTCTCGGAGGAGAATTTACTGTCGGGTTTGCTATCGCAACGCGTCGCTTGAGGAGGGGCTACGAGCGGGGAGAGCGGACCCCAGAGCGGAGCAGCGCTCCGCCTGTCCCATTCCCAACCCGTCCATGGGAGCAAAGACAGAGCAAGGCGAGGTGCGCTCTAAGACGCGTTCTTTGCTCTCCCCACTTCCCTCCATTCACTACGGGAAACTTCCCGGGGCGAAGCTCTCCCTTTCCCCGTTTGTGCCGAGGAACATGGCAAACCCCAGCACCACCGAGGCAAGGAGGGGGCCGGAGCTCGGGATCCCGCCCGACTTCCCTCCGTCGAGCAACTTTTCCTTGGACACAACTTGAGCGCTCTCGCTCCCAGGGAAGCCAAACGGGCTGCGAGGGGGCAGCCCCGCATCATTCCCTTCCTCCCCCAGCCCCAATCCCGAAGGATGAGGGTCCAACGGGAGCTTCGGGCACCGCCCGGCGCTACTCCCACTCGGTGCTGCGCAAACCCCAGCGCACCAAAACGAAAACCGACCCCGGTGTTAAAGCGATCCACACTCATTGCTCCTCGTGATTCAAAACCACCAGCGCCCTATAAAAAGCGGCCTCTCCCTTTCTCACCCCCAGAGTCCAGGTTTGCACGGACCCGCTGTTAACAGCCCCCGCACCGCTGCCCTATTGCCGCTAACAACGGGACCGCGCATCCTCACAGCGGGACGGGGATGGATGCGGCCGAGGAGACGGAGCCGGTCCTTGGCAAGGGCTGCCCGAGGAGGAGAAGCGGCCGCGCTCCCTACGCGGCCACACAGCGCCCTTTTGTCTCCGCCGGTCCCGCGGAGCTGCGCGGAGAGGCGCGGGGCTGCGCCGCCCCCTTCTGGCCGCATACGGCAGAGCAGATCCCCCCCTTTCCCCCCCTCTATTCCTACCCCTGCACTTGGGAGGGGGGAAGGATAATTTGGGAATATTGAGGAAAAAGGGTTATTTGGGAATATTGAGGGAAATCTCAAGTGTTTTGGCCGGTAGGGTTGGAAGGGGATCCTGCCCCTCCACTCTGCTCTAGTGAGACCCCACGTGCTCTGTGCAGCACTGGTGTCCTCAATGTAAGGACATGGAGCTGTTGGAGCAAGCCCAGAGGGGCTGAAGACGCACTGTAGCTGGCTACTTCTTTCTTACGGAATATCCCCAAGACTTTCTAGCTGGAGAATTGGGTGAGGAGAACCCTCATGAGGTTCAACGAGGACAAGTTCAGGGCACTGCACCTAGGGAGGAAGAACCCCAAGTACCAGCACAGGTTGGGGGTGACCCGTAATACAGCAGTTCAGCCGAGGAGGATGTGGGTGTATTGGTGGATGATGAGTGGACTGTGAGCTGGTCCTTGAGCCAGGAGGGACAAGAGTGTCCTGGGGTGCATGAGGAGGAGTGTGGCAGCAGGTCGAGGGAGGTGATTCCTGCCCCTCATCTGACCTGGTGAGGCTGCATCTGGAGCATTGTGTTCAGTGCTGGGCTCCTCAGTACAAGAGAGACAAGGAGCTGCTGAAGAGGGTCCAGCGGAGGCCACAAGGATGCTCAGGGGTCTGGAGCATCTCTCTTATGAGGAGAGATTGCAGGATCTGGGGCTGGTTATCCTGGAGAAGAGCAGCTCGAGAGGGGATCTCATCAATGCAGATCAATAGCTCAAAAGATGGTGCCAGGAGGATGTGGCCAGGCTCTTTCCAATGGTGCCCTGTGACAACACGAAGAGCAATGGGGATCTCATCAATGCAGATCAATAGTTCAAAGGTGGATGCCAGGAGGATGGGGCCAGGCTCTTTCCAATGGTGCCCTGTGACAACACGAAGAGCAATGGGGATCTCATCAATGCAGATCAATAGCTCAAAGGTGGATGCCAGGAGGATGTGGCCAGGCTCTTTCCAATGGTGCCCTGTGACAACACGAAGAGCAATGGGGATCTCATCAATGCAGATCAATAGTTCAAAGGTGGATGCCAGGAGGATGTGGCCAGACTCTTTCCAATGGTGCCCTGTGACAACACGAAGAGCAATGGCCATAAACACAGGACAAGTGTCACCTCAACACGAGGAAGAGCTTCTTTATGTGAGTGTCAGAGCCCTGGCACAGACTGCCTGGGGGATGTGGAGTCTCTCTCTCTGGAGCCATCCCAAACCCACCATGGACACGTTCCTGTGTGCCCTGCTCTGGGTTGGCCCTGCCTTGGCATGGGGTTGGACCGGGTGATCTCCAAAGGGCCCTTCCAACCCAAACGATCCTGTGATGATATGTACCAATATGGCTGTTACCTAGGAATGTTGGACTTGTTTATCCTGAGAGCATAGCTCTCTGATCATCTGGGGCACGATACCCAGTTCATAAACTGATGGAGATCCATTTCTAAAAGCACTTACTTTCTCCGGCCCTACTATTCCCCTTGGAAAGCTGTTCCAGAATCTCATAACGCAGCTTCTTAAGCTTTCCAGCCCACATTTATTAGGGCCCCGTTTATATCCATTTGTTCAGATGCCAATTTTGTCCTTGAACTTAATTAGCTCTGATATTTACTCCCCTCACAGTGTACTAATATCCCTTCTCATAATTTCTTTTGTTTAAATCAAGCTTTTCAGTCTTGTCTTATAAGATAGAATCTTCATTTCCCTGATTATCCCCATATCCTAGCAACTTATGAAAACTGGGTCATGACCAACACCCAGAAATGAAGGTTTCCAAAAGGGTTCATTATTCTATCCCTTTTCTATTTGACCAAGACACAAGTAAGGAGAATGATTAGCATAAGGTCAGACAAACCACAATTCTTCTGACTTCAAGTTCTTTCGCAATCTATCAGGGACATGAGTTCTGAAAGGTTTGTGGTTTATAACTTGGCATTACATCAATGCACATTTATATACCAATATATCATCTTCTGGAGGGGAAGAATGGCCTTGTAGTTAAGGAGGTACATTTCAAATCTGGACATTTTGCTTTGAACACCAGGTCTGCCATAAGCAACAGAGAGAACTTTGGTGAATCCTTCAGTCTTGCATTGGTCTTATCATCACGTCTGTTTCCTTCCCAGATACCTACTCACATTGTTACACTGTCGGAACAAGCGCCTCATTCCTGGGTACTCCTGGTCCAGAAGTGTCTGTGGCCCTGAAGCTGATGGTTACACATAGCCTTACTCCTGTAAAGCCTGCTTTAAGTGTCTATCATAAAAGCTGTTCGTAAGCACAGTAGGAGCAAGAATTCCTGACATCTGCAGCCCATTGATTACATTAAAATCCTTCTCTATTACTAAACTAAACCCAAGGGCCAGCAGTAAAGTCTGAGACTAACTGCAAAGCTACACCTTGACTTCTGGCTTTCAAGTCTTTGCCTGGTTGACAACCAAGTCAACGCTTTATTACGTATCACCTAAACATGAGCACAATTTAACACCTTTTCTTCATCAGTTTTCCCTTCAGATGGCAATTTCTGGTCAGGTAACACAGTACAGGAACTGGACTAAGGCTGGAAGTCCCAGCAGCCCCATAGCTGGAGTGGTCCTGGTAATAACAAACACTATCCTTGTCCTTCCCCAGCAGTCCGGATGTGGAAGGGTGAGGCTGAGCACACAAACAGAGAGCACTCTCTTGAGCTAAGGTGAAACAATGATATTTATGGGAGTAATTATCACAGAGAAAAACTGGAAAAATATGATTACAGCAAATTGTAACTCTCTCAGATATGTTCTTCGTTGTTAGAAATAGCTCAGCTGAGACCAAACCAATATGAACAACAGGCGGGGAGTGTCAGACACTGATTCTCCAGAGTCTGATACCATCAGACCCTCTGAGCAGAACAGGATCCAGCTTCAGCATATTGCATTGCTGGGTGTCAGCGGCCTGTGCTTCTTCCAGACCATTGTTCTTATGTGAAAACAGCCTATCAGAATGAGAGCTACTGGGCTCCCCATTCGCAAAGCAGACCTGGAGATGCTGCTCCTGAAGGCTGCTGCTTGGAGAGGTTCCTTCTCAGTTCCCTTACATTGGTTCATCCACAGTTGTAACCAGTAAGTGCTGTTGAGCACTGGGATCCCCTCTTGGCTTCAGCTGTCCTGTTTGCCAACATACAGGGCTTCCAGAGAGCTTTTGCCATGGATGTAGCCATGGAATCACCTCAGCCCTTGGGGAGGACCTTGCCTGGAAGATAGGTTCTGCTGAAGGAATCTCAGCAGCCCAAAGCAGATAATAAGCCTGTAATAAGGTGCTGAGTCTTAAGGGCTTTAAAGGAGATGCACATAACAACATAGGAAGGGCATGGAGCTGTTGGAGCAAGTCCAGAGGAGGCCATGAGGACAATCAAGGACTGGAGCACCTCCTTTATGAAGACAGGCTGAGAACATTGGGGCTGTTCAGCCTCGAGAAGAGAAGCTGCATGGAGACCTCAGAGCAGCTTCCAGTGTCTGAAGGGGGCTACAGGGATGCCAGAGAGGGATTCTGCATCAGGGACTGCAGTGATAGCACAAGAGGTGATGGGTTCACACTGAAAGAGGGGAAGTTCAGGTTGGATCTAAGGCAGAAGCTCTTCCCTGTGAGGGTGCTGAGCGCTGGCACAGGGTGCCCAGAGAAGCTGTGGCTGCCCTGTGTCTGGCAGTGCTCAAGGCCAGGTTGGGCACAGGGGCTTGGAGCACCCTGCTCTAGTGTGATGTGTCTCTGCCTGTGTCAGGGTTGGAACTGGATGAGCTTTAATGTCCTTTCCAACCCAAACCAGTCTGGGATTCTATGAACTGCAAGCTTTGGAGGTCTGTATGGAAGGAGAGGATGCAGCAAAGGAAACGAAGCCTCAAAAGAAGCATTATGTTTCAGCAGCAATTCTGTGTGCCCTGTGTGCCGAAGGGTCTGACATGGCTTGTGCAGAGAGGTTTTATGCCTTCATATTTAAGCAATGCCTTGGGTTGATACGTCTTCTACACCAGGGTGAATGTTGTGTCTCTGAGTCAATTATATTTGGGGAGAGATCTTCACCACACTCCCATGGCAGAACATTTTGCATGCTTCAAGCAGCTAATATCTTACAACTGAAGTTTAGACGTTTTTAGAAGCAATAACCAATGTTGTGTAAAAACAAAATCATCACTTAATAAAGTAGTGAACTGTTCTCATTTAAATGTACCTACCCCCTGGATCAGATGCATCAAAGAAGTTCTTCAGGCGACTTGAGAGCTCTGTAGGTGTTTTTGCTGCTCTCAACCAGTCTGTGAGAAGAATTATAAATGCTATTTACCTTTTAATTAAACAAAACATCTTGCAAATGAAACACATGCTCTTGCACGTCAAAACGTAGTTAACATCCTTTTTCATTGTGCATCCTATGGCTCTCTGACAGCCGAGTGGGTCCACAGCCAAATCCAAATGCACATTGCTTGTTCCCTTTTCCCCTACATTTTGGGCATCATGTGTTAGTTTTTAGCACATCCAAGAGGGAAAAAAAAAACCACTCTCTAATTGACTGCTAATACTGAAACAGATTTTCTGCTTAATATTCTTATTGCTTAGAAGCCCCACAAAACCCCCATGATAAAATACATTGGCGTGTCCTGGCAATGCCAGAGAAGCAGTGTGGGACACTTGTGTGACATACATCTTACTATCTTACGTGGACAATTTGACAGTGAATGACAGAACACCTTAGAGGGACTTAAGAAGATGATAAAAGCAACAGCTTTCACGTGAATACACTCTAGTTCCTAACAGTTACAAGCTTTTTTTACACGCATCCTTGTAATTTGACATTTATAATTCACTGTAGTGCTGAGGCTCTGTCATTTTCTCACCATCAGGTTCTCTACGTGGCTGTACATGTCCTTCCTAATTAGTATATGTATCTGAACATTTAATCTCATCTTCCCACCTTATTATGCAGTTGCACATTGATCTGTTCAGTGTCAACAGATTCTTTTGGCAAAGCATGTAGTTCTGTGTTGCTCCTCTCTCTAAATAGGTACCTGTCTCCTCTTTTTTTGGCTGTAAACCCCTTTTAACCTAAATGAAAGCATTAATTCACAATATATTTTATAATAAGCAAAAATAAATATCCTGCAGAGAAACACTAACTCTTGAGATTACATCTTTTTATACACACACAGAGGTCATCTTTTATTATGTAGAGCATCTTTCTCATAGGGAACACCAAAGCCCTTTTCAGAGGCATTGATGCTTTTGCAACACTGATGAACATTGTTAGACTTCTTTTATCCTCGAAGAAGCAGTACAGAAACGTTGCAGAACTTACTCAAGGTAAGCTAAGAAAACAGTGAGGCAGCTCCAGATGGAGTAAGCCCCAAGCTCTCAGCACCTGACCTGATGATGCCCATTGGAAAACACAATGAATATGAAAAGCAGGTTACATTCGCAGCCCCCAGTTCTAGGGCAGACCATTTTTGCATCATTTCGTATTACTGGGGTGGTGCTGTACCATTGCTTAATATTCCTGGGTATTAGTTAACTTGAAACTTAATTCAGTCGAAATCAAGGCCTTGTAATATAATGTTAAAACGGGCAGTGAAGGATGCACCTTTTGCGATGGTCATACTGATACAGAAGTCACACTATTTGTTTCAAGTGTTTTAAATATTACAGCTTTGAATTTGAAGCAGGGGATATTGAAGTGGCTGTGCTGCTTAAAGCACACAATGAGAAAGAATAAAGTGGCTGTGTTGTAGAATTAAAACGTCCCCTCGACTGGTTTTTAAAGGATATATTAGAGATGAACTCAAAGCAAACGTCTCACATCTTTCAGCTGATCAGGGATAAAAGTATTAATACAAATGCTAGCAGCCATTTTAAACACTCATCATGCATCTTGCAGTTTTGACAGGTACCGGATTGTCTTTGAGAGGAAAACCCCAAACCACAGCAGCAGCACAGGTTAGAAGAGTGTACAACGGTGCTAAAAACCATTTCAAAGGAAACCAGCACTCACAGTTGTCAGTCCGTTGCTCATTGTGGTCAGTGGAAGAGCACGGATTGTTACAGGCAACTAATTCCATGCTGATGGCTTTGGATAGGGGAGCACGGGGCAGATCCTGCACTGCCTCCTCTAAAGGCTTCCCATCTTGTTTTCAGTGGGGAAGGAAATCTGCTCAGGCCAGCAGCTTTCACAGATATCGATCTTGCCTTCTGCTGATGTGGAAAGCAGATGCAGGCAGCAGAAGAGTTTTGTTGAGGGGTTTGTTTGTTGGTTTGTTTTTCCTTGGGACTAATTATTGATCTGTAAAGTTCCACTTGGTTTACGCAAGATTAATGCAAGGAATGGAGGAAAACAAGTTGGTTTTCAGAGCTCTCCAGTCTGAGCAACTTTTCCAAGTGACCTTGATGCTGCTGGTTGAGGGTTTACCTCTTTATATTGCTTCAAATGGCTTCTAAAATATAGTCATAGGCACACCTATTCAAAAAACTAATCTGATGAAAAGCTGCCCTGGAAAACATAAATAGCATCAAACAGCATCCAAACAGTCCTAACTACAAAATGGAAAGCAAGTGACTCATTTACGCATTTTAAACAAAAAGAAAACCTATGCATCCTATTTTAGATTTATATTCTCACTCTACTTCCATGTTAATCTGTAAGAAACACAAAAGAAATCCTTTTTCCCTTTTAATATCTGGCTTGGGAAGAAGTCCTATTCAGCCGGTGAGGATTTTCAGTAAGTAGAAAATGATTAAGGGGTTTAGAATGCGTTGCGTGGGTCAGAGGGGCCTCTGGAAACCAGACAAGCCTGTGAATTTTCCCGATTTCTTTCCTATGGCAGCTGAATACGAGTTGGAGGCTTTCCAAACCCGAGAGGAACAATGCATTGCCACGGCTGTACTCACAGCAAGCAATGGCACAGCATTGAGGAAGGCTACAGCTTCGTCGTGAAAGTTTGGAGAGCGTAACAATTAGGGTAAAAGTTCCTTTATGAACGTGAAAAATACTTGTTATTTGAAAATAACCTGCTTTTTAATGGACAGTTCACTCTATCCTATGGCACAGGGTTGGAACTGGATGATTTTGAGGTCCCTTCCAACCCAAATCATTCCACGGGTCTACGATTTGCTGGTTTCTTGGCTTTGTCAGATGAACTATTGCTGTTTCTGAGACCTGGGGCTGGGAATCTCCGCTTCCAGTGTCCTTAAAAGCCAAGCTTTTCCAGCATTTAGTAAACCTAAATCAGGCCACATAACAGAATTACCTCTCGAGCTCTGCTTTATTGCAGAGGACGTGTGCTTTGCCTGAAGGCAGGCAGGCTGCCCCCTGAGGACCAAACAGGCTTCTCAGAGCTTAGGTCTGCAGGAAAACACAGCTCACTTTGTACTTGTGAACATTTACATACAGTGTATGAGGAGTGCAGCAAAAGAAAGTTCACTACCATGAGCATATGTATCATCCTCTTTGATACATATCTCCTATTTTCTGATCCCATTACTTCAGATCAGCTCTAAGTCTTCTATCTAAACAGTCAGTCCAAAGGGAAAGTCCTTATTTACAGCTGGATTAAGAGCTTTAACAAAAGGCAAGGCAGGAAGCCATTTATTTGCTATATCAGAAAAAGAACCGCTTTGTGTTTTATCGCTTGCCACCATCTGCCAAATCTTTCTCTTTTCTTCACTTCCCCTCCAAACAGAAAGCAGAATGGGAAGCTCCCATTTCACAGCATGGATCAAGAAACAGAAACAATAACAAAACCACATATTGTACAACTTTCCCTTCTTGCCTCTCATGGTTTTACTTTTGCTTCACCTCTCAGGGCTCCTGAAGCGTATGTGTGGACCTGAAACACCTTGTGCTGCCTTGGTAGACCTTCTCCCAAGCCTTTTCTTAAGGAGCGGGTATTTGGAGAAGAACAAGACTGGAAGGTGAGGGAAGGGCTGGAGCAGAGTTGTCCTCAGCTGAGCCAAAGGCCAGACCCTCTCCATAACATCAGGCAACGGGAGGAGATGCACCAACCACAAGTGGAGAGGGCAGGCAGTGGACAAAGAAACACGTAGAGTGGCTTCAGGAAGCAAACAGAGCAGGTAGGTCCAAAAGGATCAAGGATGCAACACATGGAGAGAGCATGGTGGAGACCAGGAGAACCTCTTCTCTTAGGCAGCTCTGTAGATCCTGCCAGAGCCTCCTCAGGACAAACACTCCAAAGACATGGCAAAGGTGAAAAGAGATCGATCCCTCTCGGATTATTTACTGGAGAGGGGGGACAGAGCAAACATAGGAGACTATTAAGGGTTATTTGAGTTTTTTTCATTTTTGAGAAAGCAGAAAGTTTGCTAGATTTAAAATAAATAAACTTCTCTACTATAACACTTCTGGAAACAAAATCCCTTCTTTCTAAATGGCTGAAAAGGGACATTTTGATGATTTACAATTATTCATAATAACAAAGAGGCTCTTCCTTAAAGTAAGAAAAGGCTAGCAAATAAAGATCAGCTTTTACAGAACACTTCCTAGTGATACACCTGAGTGGGGGAAAGCAGGAGAGGAGCAGGAGAGGCAGAGGAGAAGATTCCTTTGTGAATCTTGGCTCAGATTTGCCACGTTTGGTGCAGGTGATCTTAGAAGTTCAAGTTCTTCTTACCTTCTACTCCTTGCCATTGGCCCTGAGCTTGGTGAGCTCTTGCCTGCACCGTGAACTCCACCCTCAGGCCCAAGGCATTTGATGGACATCACATCAATTCACTGACCACACAGCCCTACAAACCCTTGTCCTCTGCACATACTTGCTGTGCCTCCTTCCATCACAGTTTCGTGGCTCTGCTCATCAACCCCAGCACCTTTATTCACCTTGTGGTAAAATTCCTCTGCTCCAATCTCCACCTTGGCTCCCTATGAGTAATTTCACAGCCTAATGGCCTCTTTAGTACTTGCATGAACCCAAATCACCTGTGTGAGAGCCACGTAGGGGTGAATGATCCCTCATTACCTCTGGTCTGGGAGATGACTAACACCATCCTGACAGCTCAGGGTGCATATCATCCATACACACACTGCTGTGATCAAACAACTGATCATGTCAACCAGCCTTTGTTGTTCGTACATCAGTATGAGCAGGGGATTTTTAATAGCATCCATTTCTCATGGGTGCCCGTTTGGTTCATCCTACTTACATTCTCATGATGAAGTGTATTACCAATTTCAGAGGCTGAATGGGGAATTTCTCCCACATTTGTCCATTTTTCCTCCATTCATCACAGCATGGACAAGGATTATTGGGGCATTTTGTTCTTACCTGTAATGTGGTGCTCCAGCAAATTGTATTTATCCCTGCACATGGATACTGACCTTGTTGCCATCTAATCTCTTTTAATGGCTCATAAATGTTGTGGCATTCGGTCTCTTGCTCTCTAACTGATTAACTATAAGGCTCTGAGATACATTGGAAGGCCCATGGCATGTGGTGGTGTGTACAGCAGATGTTCAGTAGACAAACACCCTTGACTGCAGTGGCAGGGAACTGGCTTTGATTGCTAAGTTGATCTCTTCTCATGTGAGGTCCCTAAGGATCTCACCTACCTTCCAATAGAGCTAACCCAACACGTCTTGCTTATTCCAGCAGGTGCTACACTAGTCCAGGCTGAAAGCATCTCTTTCCTTCTGCTTTCCTCCATTCAAGCATGGAGAGCTCCATGATCAATGCTAGCTCCAGTAACAATAGCAGAAACCCTTCATTTTATTGTACTTTTCCCTTCAACGCAAGTTCCATTAATATGTCACATAGCTTCTCTTAAGTTTGTTGCTTTTTTGCAATACAAGAGCACTCATTAGTGCTTTTAAGTGGTCACAGGCACTGCAAAACAAGGTAGTGCATTCCACATGAAAGCAACAATAGAGTGAGGAATGAACACAATCTACCTAAAAGATATTTTATTGTGGAAACTATTAAAATTCATAGCTTAGAGGTGTTAATGCTTCTTTAAGAAAGGTACTTATGTTATCCCCAAAATAGCACCAGTACCATGTGATGTTCCAGTTGCTATGGTTACCACAAATTTGTTATTTAATAGCAAAGAAAATAGATGCACAAAACATGCTAATTATAACTGGTACAAATTTTTCTAACTGTTTTAGATGAATATGCATGCATGTTTTATGCATAAGGAATAGGAATGCCCTTTTTCAAATCATTCTTCAAGTTTTTAGGAGCATTTCAGTCACTGGAGGGGAAGTACATTGTGTGGCTCTCGGGAGCAGAGGGGAAGGAGACTGAGAAATGGAAGATTTGTCTAAAACAACTCAGTTTTCCATTCAAATAGCGGGAGATTCCTGAAAACCCAAGAGGTTTGGATTTGCTGAACCCTGCTCCTTTCCCAGCTTCATTTGCTTTGTTTCTTCTCATCCTCTTCGGTACTTTGAAAGGGTTCCCTTTCTGGATTGAAGTCTCTGAGATACAATAGCAGGATCGTTTGAAGTGAAGTTGTCTCTTATGAAGTTATAGCGTTAATATACCCAACGACAGGATACTGGGGGGTCTCACAGCCTGGGAGCTCAGGTGGCCTTTTGCAGAAGCACAGCCAGTGAGCACAGCATGGGAAGATGCTGCTCCAGGACTTGTGCGTGTTGTAAGGAGAAATACATAGGGTTGCCTACAGTCACGGAGAGGAGGGATGTATCCTCATTGCAAGGTGTATGTATGGGAACAGATCTCTTATTGTTCCCCTTTCCTTGCTGTTCTCCACCAGAGATAAGTCTGGGGGATGCTGTGCAGTGCATTTAGTGCTGCAGCTGTAAGACCCATCAGGCCTGGCAGGATCTTGGGGAGGAGAAGGAGAAACTTCATTCCTTTCCTCATCCTGCCAGTGGCCTCAAGCCTGAATTTAAGGCAGGACTGAGAGTTATGGAGGGGAGAACAACTGGCTCATGGCTGGTGCAGGAGAGCTGTGGAGCGCTTGGGAATGCTGGGCAGCACCGGATTCCTGCTTCTTCCCAGGGAGAGGAATGATGATGCTCATGCCTTGGGGGCAGGAGTATCATATGGAGGACTCCAATGCACTCGGAGGGGGGGGTTGTTGCTGCAAATGTCACCACTGTCACTTGAAATCAAGCCCTCTCTTCTCGTAGAGGCTTTTATCTATTCCCTTTCGAGAATGCAGCAGCCACAGGCAGAATTAAAGTCATGCGCACGTGTTCCGCTGCCAAATGGCCCCACTTAATGACATGGATACTGAAGGCACTTACTTCTGCTGCTGGTTTTTCCCTTTCACACCCGAAGCACACGTTAGCTGGCTGCTGTATTCCAGACGTTGTAGTGCATCAGTGACAGCGACTGCAAAACCCCTTCTTGTGTAGCTCGCTGTCACGCTGTGATTGATATCAGCTGCAACAATATAAAATGTTATGGCACTGTAATTCTGCTTGATGCAAGGTAGTCTTTGATCTTTACCATTTTGCAAAGATTATAATATGCACTTAGTTTGATAAATAATACCCTTTCACTGGAGGAACAGAAAGCGGAAGGAAAATCGGCAGCCCAACTTCTGAAACTTCTCCAGTGAAGATGGTGATGGCTTTTAAGCAAAAGGTTAAATAATAGGGGGAAAAGTCCCATTCACCTGCTTATAATTAGGTAATTGTATCAAAGTAGACACGGTAGGGAAGTACAGGCAGAGGAATTCAGAGCTCCAGGAGGAATACGCTCACCTGGCTTTGGGATGAGCCAGGGATGGAGGCTTGGCTCTTCCAGCCCCCTAAGACAAACAGCAGACAGCATAAGGCATCCTGAACACGTTTCCTTCACCTCGAAGTAAGCTGGGATTTACATTTCCTGGTGCCTTTCTAAAGCTGCTCGGAAAGATCTCAAATTGTCATTTTTACTGCTTTTTAATTGGAATGGTCATTTGGACCATGGCAGAAAAGAGCAAACCCCAGGGCCACAGCCACAGGGAAGCGTTTTCATCAGGTCATCATTTATCAAAACACTTTAACCAGCCAGTATAAATACGATTGTCATCAGACAATGACAGTCAAATACACGCTCCCATCTGCACTATCCAGTCAGGAAACAGCCCAATTCGGGAGTCTTGCTTTTTTGTTGCTGCACTTCCATACACCGTGCACTGTACCTGAGTACAACCCACCTCCCTTGGGATGGGAGCAGCACCCTGAAAGGAGGCACCCATCCCCACGCTGTCGCTTGCTGTGTGGCTTTGCACAGCTCTCGACTGCTCACCTCCGACCGCATCTCTCTTGCACGGCTCAGGGGGCACTGCAGGTTGATTTGTGGATATACTTATGGGTTTGTTTCTGAAGCTGGATGGTCTTTAAGGCAAATCTATTTACAGCTGAGCTCAGGTTTCCATCGGGGCTTTGTCAGTGCTGTCTCGAGGGGACGGCCACGTTGGCAACAGGGTTGAGCTTCCAAGGGTACCCTGCCAAATCATGAAAGGTTTTGCATGGCAAGAGCAGGGTGTAACTCCAAAGCCGTGATTGTTTTCCATGTAAATGTCTGTTTTGGTTTGTGCTTAAATGATTATCTGTCATTGATTTGTGTTCCTAACTACAACCGCTTCAAGCTGTTTTCAATTATTCTGTTCTCAATACGATGCGATCCCGAGGATTAGCCATACCGAGTGCCACAAACCACCTTGCAGCAACAGAGTCATAAACTGAAGAGGATAGAAAGGGTTTTAATGGGAGATTAAAGGGAAGAAGTGACTCACTGGATGAGAGAAAACAGGGAGTGCGCAGGCTTTGACTGCAGGAGAGATGCTTTGTGATGCCTCCGAGTACGCTGAAGACCCCAGGCTAATATAATAATTCTTCTTTCCTTATCATGCAGGTTTCTGGTAATGGTTTCATAATTAGGGGTGTATTTAAGAAAGGGTTTGAAACGAAGCATGTGTTCTGGCTTTGCACTCAGAGTCGCAGTGTAACGTCGCACAGGGCTGGTTCCCTTTGCCTGCTGAATGCTCTGTGTAAGTTCTGTGTGCTTTCCCTTCCTGTGTGTTTAACTGAAAGCCTTCTCCTTTGCAGAGAAGCTGTGCTTCTCCTTGGCAGTCCTCTCACCACGACTGGTCTTTGAAGGGGAAACAGCGCTTGTCTACACCGAATCCTGTGTCCTGTGCAGGAGGAAAGCCAAACTCCCCCAGACCTTGTGCTTGGGGGGCACTCAGTACTGCTTGTCATGGGCTACCTCAAGGTTTATCAGTTGGGTCGTTGGCACACTCCTTCAGCAGCCAGGGGCTGAGTGCTTCAGGGCTTCTCTTTCCATGTACTACTAAAAGTCTTCATCCACTTGGACTAAGACCCTGATTGCTGCAAAGTAATTAACTGTGTCCACTTCTGCAGTAGCCATCAGCTGGGAAAAATGTAACTGCTATTGAGTTTCTAAGAAAAGCCATTAATATTCTGACTTTAAAGCAGTTTAAATATTTGAACTTTCCCAGCGCACAGTTGAGTAACATGGAGAAGCACACTCGGATGGATTAAATCCTCTATGGATTTTATCAATACAGAGAGTAGGAAGGGAGATAAGTTATTTGTCTGACATATATATATATATGTATTTGCAGCGGATAAAATCAAATGTGTTATCACCATCTGCACTCTGCTGTGTATATTTTAAAACATTACGAGTGGATAGGTACATACACAGCACTAGTTTACAAGAGATAGCCATCATTAATTTCCACATAGCTGTATGTTTTCATGGGCTTTTTAACCTTTTAATATTAAGTAAAGTAGCAACTAAAGCACTTTCCTATACCTCGGGAGTATCACAGCCTTTAAAGATTTCTCTTAAAAACACGGGAAATACCATCACTGCAGTGAAGATTTGGAAAGGGGGATACAGAGCATAGGAGGTTGGGGGTTGAATCGTTCAGATCACTTGAATTTGTTGAGTTTTGAGCCAATTCAGGTAAAATAAGCAAGCCTCCAAAGCAAAGCTCAACTCTAAATGCCCCAGTCCTGAATCTGTAAGATCAATAAAAACAACAGGGATGTCTGCAGTAGCTGTTGCAGAACACGAAGTAGTTGAGTCTCAGGCAAAGCTTTTATATAATTCAGCTTTTCCCATGGCACACCATCTCCTTGTAATCAGCCTTCAATCTGTTCTTTAACTTTCAATAATAATAAGCCGCAATGAAACTTGCCCAAATGAAAACAAGGATGTATGCACAAAGGACCAAGTGTTCTCATGAGGCAGAGGTAGAAACTTCCAATCTGACACTCTCCTATTGCCATATCATAGGGAGAGCTGTCAATTATTATCCTAAAAAGAAAGGCATCACAATTATCCTGGTTAGGTTTAACATCTTGCTGGTTTTAAACTGAAAAGCATAATGTCCTGAATTACAGGAACCATTAGTTGAAGGGACACGGCCAGCTAGCTTAGGTACATCTTGAAACTCTGTGTGCAGAGGTATTTTATAACCTGTTGTGCAACGCTCTCTGAGCTTCCACAAAGCAGGAATAGAACCGTTGTGTTTCAAGATCCCAACTCCCAGTTACCATTTGAAAGAAACAGCCGTGGTTTTTACACCATCTAAAATGGACAGCAGAACTTCTGAGTGCAGCTAGATAAACCCAGAGTTGTTTTGATGTGACAGAAAAGGCTGGCACAGAAGTAACAAAATAAGATGAAGAGATTTATCTTAGCTTGTGACTTACACTTGCCAATCTCCTCCTTATTGAAGGGAGACTGGGGGAGCTGTGCCTGGTACCAGTGCAGATCAATAGCTCAAAGGAGGGTGCCAGGAGGATGGGGCCAGACTCTTTCCAATCATGCCCTGCTACAGGATGAGGAGCAATGGCCATAAACTAACAAAGGACAAATGTCACCTCAACATGAGGAATAACTTCTTTACATGAGGGTGTCAGTGCCTGGGGGTTATGGAGTCTCCCTCTCTGAAGACATCCCAAACACACTATGGACACGTCCCTGTGTGCCCTGCTCTGGGTTGGCCCTGCCTTGGCAGGGGTTGGACTGGATGATCTCCAGAGGTTCCTTCAACTGTAATGGTTCTGGGATGCTGTGATTCCTAGGAAGTGGATTAGGAACACCACTTCAAAAGGACCCAGTAAGCTTGTATGTATAGGTCTTGAATTGAACCTCCAAGTACCCAGCTCACATCCACACTGCAAGAAATCTGATGACACCAAAGTGACTTAACACTAAAAAGAGGTGCCAGGCAGCGGGAAGCAACAGCAAGAGATGGGACACTCCTGCTGGTGGGGCAGATGTGGCTCTTGCTCATGTAAAGCTTGCAAGATGAGCATGCAGAGGCTGCTGTGAAGAAGAGGAGGGGCATACCTGAGTCCCACAGCACTCGAGGCACACGGGTGCTTAGGTGAATACAGAAACGGGATCAGCCTACCTTTTGTCAGCCTGAAGAAATGCTGCTGTGTAGAGGCAGCAAAAAGGAATTGCTGCAGTAGCATCACTTGTCCAACCATCTGCGGTGTTGCGTATATCCTCCTTAAATAACATGGCTATAGAGCATTTTGAATTGTCACAAAAAACACATAGAATCATAGAACCCACTATGTTGGAAAAGCCCTTTAAGCTCATTCAGTCCAACTGTTCCATGGCACTGCCAATGCCACCACTGACCCACGGCACTGAGGCCTTGTATCCATGGTGTGTGAACACTGCAGGGACGGTGACTCCAGCACTGCCCTGGGCAGCAGTTCCAATGCTGAGCACCCTCTGGGGAAGGAACTGTTCCTCAGCTCCATCTAACCCTGCCCTGGTGCAGCTTGAGGCCGTTTCCTCTTGTCCCATCCCTTGTTCCTTGGGAGCAGAGCCCAGCCCACTCCTGGCTCCATCCTCCTCTCAGGTAGCTATAAAACCACCAAACACAAACCATGTCACACTAATGTGCAAGCACATGTGTTTCATGAGAACTGGGCTGTTTGCTCTTTGTAGAACAATATTTGTTTGAGAAAACTCTTGAATTGAGCCAACAATTTATAAAGCAAACCCTTCTCTTTGTTTTACTGAATACCTTGTCATTGGAAAGCAATAGCAAGCTCCCACCTTATCATAGAGCTCCCCTTCAGTCACAGCCCTGGGGCTGCTAGATAGCTTATTCCTGTGATATACTTTAATGGGTGTCATTCCTTTTTAATAAGTCCAAACAAAACAGTTAATAAATCCTAAAAGCTTCCTATCGTTATATCTATAATTCTTGGCTTTCACTCCTTCAGCAGCGTTGATCTTCTCTCGAAACTCCTGGCGTTCTCATAACTCTCTTTAAATAACAACCCATGTTTCAGGCTTTGATTCAGCGCCGACGTGAGCGTTCTGCACGTTTGGCTGCTCTGTGTCTGCAGCTGAGTCACATCTGATTTATGCCGAGATAAACTACATCATCCAGGGCAGCCTCTGACTCCCAGAGAAGCAGCCACTAATCCACATTGCCAGTGGGATTTTTCTATCACCCCAGTTTTGGTTTCCATGGAGATTGTTAGGAAATACATTAATCCATCGTCTATCGGTTCCCAAAAGGATCTCTGGGAGCTCAGCACCATGCAACTCACACGCCATGAAAGAGGTGGTAGCTGTGGATTTCTCCACTGGGACAGGAAGGACCCTTTTAGATGAGATCTAAGGCAGAAGCTGTTCCCTGTGAGGGTGCTGAGGCGCTGGCACAGGGTGCCCAGAGAAGCTGTGGCTGCCC
>JASSUY010051063.1:0-82747 GCA_032466535.1 Forpus xanthops | reverse complement strand
AGTGTGAGGTGTCCCTGCCCCTGGCAGGAGGGTTGGAACTAGATGATCTTAAGGTCCTTTCCAACCCTAACTATTCTGTGATTCTGTGTTGTTTGACTAAAACCCCAACTTTTTTGGTAGTTCAGCCTGAAAACTGCATGAGATTTTTTTCTGTCTGCAGTAACTGTTGTAACTCTCAGTGCAATACCAGTAACGATGGCCAATTATTTTTAGGTACTTGTATACCAAAGTAACTGGGATTTTTACAGCTGTGTTTGATATGATGGGTTCTGTTCTAGAGTCCTTTGCAGGACTTGATGTTCAATATTTGGTTCAACCCACATAAGAACTGGGTGCACTTACATGGTAGCGTAGTTTTGTGCAGCTTGGAAAACACTGAAGGTCCTTCTAGGTAAGACCCTGAAGAAGAGCAGGATTAAGTTAAGGATGCTGGAATATGTAGAACTGATAGAAGCCAAGAAAACCAAAGTATCCCCAAGACTGCTCCTTCATGAATAAGGGCTTTGTTTCTGTGGGAATCTCCTCCTTGTGTGTTGTCTTCCATCTCCCTTTCCTATGCTTGTGTTAGTGGGACTTTTTGTGTGAACATGTGAACATCTTGGTTCCTCCAGACCCCAGATGTCCGGGCTACTTATAAGCTCGTTGTGATACTGGGGGAATGTTTTTTTTTCACTCTGCATTGAGAGAAAGCAGCCTGGCAACACTTGGAACAGGGCAATAGTACCATCCTGAAGTGATCCCACTTCTGCTGGCCACAGGGCACCAGGATAGGTGAGGGCACAAGGGTCTGTCCCTGTTCAGGCACCTTTATATGCTGCAGAGACTATGACAATGCTTCGGAATGTCAGGCAAAACCAGCTTTCAGAGCTCAAGTTTGGTCTTGTGCCTTGAGACCTACAGTCCCTTTTAATTGCAGCTCTCTCTCCTTTTCCTTAACAGGGGAAAGTAGAAGTGGAGGCTGGGAAAGAGGGGATGAAGTTTGAAGCTGGTGCTTTTTCCTACTATGGGGTGATGGCCCTCACAGCATCGCCAGGTATGTCCTCTTACCTTCTGCTTCTGGAATGCTCTCCTTGCACATGCCAGTCTTGTGAGTGCAGCAGGAGGAGGCTGCTCGGGGCACCCACCCATGTCCCTGGGCTGATGTAAACTGTATCTCCTTGCCTGCCTGGCACAGCATCTCTGGGAAGGGCCCTGGTCAGTGGCGACTCTGGTGCTGACTCTGAAACACAGTGGTTTGCCAGCTCCCAGAGGATGCCAGTGTTAGCCTTAGCAAGTGATGTGGTACTGGAGGACAGCTTTGTGGTTTTGCTCACTGTAGGATAACAGGGAATTAGCGAGAATAAATAACCAGTGGCAGAGGGACATCTAGTGGTGCAATGTACAGACGCCTGGTTAGGTTGGGGATGATTTGTTTTACTGGTCTTATTTTTAAAGCTGTCTTGAGGAAAAGGAGGGCAGCAGTGCAAGGAAAGAGATTGTTCCTGTCAGCTTGTGTTGAAATGTATCCGAGAAACCGGCAAGGGGGATAAGCTCATGTCTGAGGATGAGGTGTGAGCCGGTTCCCACCAATGTGTGAGATAATTCCCAGTAAATAAGTGGTAGCTGCACAAGCCACTGCTTCACAGGTGCAGGTTGGGGGATTGTCTTATAATCCACCAAAAGTAGGCTACAGTCCTATATTTCAGCATTTGGTGATGTATTTTGGTGCCAGCAGTGTCACTTCTAAGATCTCAACCTGGGAATCCCTACAGGCCTGTAGGGGAGAGCTGGGGCACTGGCCATCTGCTGACACAAAGCTGCTTGCCTAGCTTCAGGAAGAGATGTTTTTCATGCTGAAATCTGGTCCTCCTGTCACAGCAGGTTATATGTTCCACTTGAGAGGCTGCTTGTATTAGTTGCGTACTCATGAGCACTCCCTTTGCTTATGTGTATGTATGTGTGTGTACATTAGCAAATGGCACTGGAATGAAAATGATTTTGTAGGTTATGAGTCCAGCATTGTTAAGCATCAGTTCTCTTGGATGCGTGAGTTCACTTTTACAGGCAAGTCTAATTCTTCCTTCATTATGTCACTTTAATTTGATCAGTCGAGCTCATACCTTTTGAAGCTTGCAAATTAGAGAGTGTGCAGAGCACTGAGTAACAGCAGAGCAGTGTTCACAAGGAATCATGACACTTGAGTATAACTGCACTGTATCCTCAGCTTTGCCGCTCAGCTTTTGCAAAAGCACATGGGCCAAGCACAGATCTGGGTTACATGTGGTCACTTCTCAACCAGACCTATGCTTGGAAATCACTTGTGGCATCTGTTTTGCCAGCATTGTTCAGTTTGATTGTTTTCATGTGTGGATTGTTGGGGTTTTTCTGTGTGTTGCTAAGCATCCCCAAAGCCATGCCAGTTGCCCCAAGTCCTGTGAGGTCAAATGATCTCCTCTCTGTGTACCCTGAAATCTACCTTGGATTTGGTCATGTTAAACTTGAGGATATGCAGTATTTTGAAGTATTCTTGGCCAACATTGGATTTGTTTACCTTCAACTGGTTGACTTTTACTAGTAGTAGACCTCTTACTTTGCTGGCTTTTCCTCCAGGTGTTAGAGAATTTGTTCTACAATGTCTTGTAGCATCCTGAGGTTCCTGTTGCTCAGTGTAGGCAGGAAAGCTCAGTAGAGCCATAAGTAATTTCTGAACAAGAGAAACTGCTGTTCTGTGTGTCCTAATTAGATTTGGTGTGCCTGCTTTCCCCACCTGAAATGTGAAATCAGTAAAAGGAAAGGAAAGCATTAAAGAGCCCCCAAAACAAGCACTTTCAACCCGATAAACAAAACAACACACATAAACCAGAAAAAGAAACAACCCCCAAAACCCATCAAAAGAAGCTTTTTTCTTTAACTGTAGCTAGGGAAGGATTTGCAGTAATGATGAGCAGTCCAATTCCCATCCAGAAGAGCTTAGAGAATCATAACCTCACTTGACATTTTACTGAAAACTTGACCAACTGTGAAGTGTCTTTCAGTTTTCTGTTTTTGTCTGACTCCAGTAAGGAACAGCATCCACGAAAGCTTGCTGGCTTTTTTAAACTCTTTGCCTTTCAGGCTGAAGTGGGCACCACTGCTTCTTTTGAATTGTTTCAATACTGTGTGTACCTTGATGGACTCCTCTGTGCTTGGATAATCATTCAAATTAGCAACTGAAAATTGATCACTTCACTGTAATTCCTTACACTTGTTTTTTTTATTTATTCTTGAAACTGGTTATTTGGTTTTTTTTTTTTGTTGGTTTTGCTTTTGTTTTAACCCTTTACTTTTCCACAGTTGATTTGCACTTTTGGTTTTAGTTCTTCAGTGTTTGAGCTGGCTCCTTCCCCTTGTCGAGTGTGGATAGCTGCCGCCTTTCTGGTCGTGATCTCATCCTTTTTCTCTCCCTCTTCTAGTTCCCTTGTCCCTGTCTCGTACCTTTGTTGTCAGCAGAACAGAGTTGTTATCAGCAGGTTCTCCAGGTAAATCCGCATGCTTCTATTTTCACCATTCTTGTGACTGCCCCGATGCCATAAAAACTCAGCTGCAGTCTGTATTTTTCTGACCCTTTTGCCTGTTAGGGAGAAGTCCAGCACAGAGTTATGCCTCACAGGTAGGTATCCTGGACTTTCATTTGTGGTAACTGGTAGCAATGTAACAGAGCTATCAAAATGGGAAGAACTAAAAACACATTGAAGAAAATGTATTTGATAATGTGTGGTTGTTCTTGTTTCCCATATATGTGCTGGTGGAAAATTAGAAGGGAAGATTTTGTTTTAAAGAAGGTTTTCTCCCCCAAGCTGAGGCTTAAAGATTTCTGAAGAAAATGCATTTGGCAGAGGGGAATGTCTGCTGCTAAACTGCCATAAAAGGAAAACCTCTTTAGTGAAAAAATCCTTATATCCTCATGCGGGTAAATTCTATGGTTTGTGTAGTCTGGCTATTTCAATTCCTCAAAAGCTTTGGGTGTTCTCTCAGTGAGGTTAATGCCACAGCCCAGCAGAGTGATGGACAGATTTGCAATGGAATGTGCAAGGTTGTGGGACCTCCTGTGGGGTTTTCTGGTTCTCATTTTACTTAAGACCTTTCCTTGCTGAATAACCAAGTTGACTGACACAGAAATCCCTTCAGAGAGCAGAGACCAAGGAGAGAACAAATTTAGGCCAAAAAGAGCTCTGAGCTGTGACTGAGCATTTGGAAATTGGGAAGGGTCACTGCATGCACAGAATAGTTGAGAGAAATGGAAACCTATCAAGAAAGTCTGTTGGAAAAGCACAATCCTAAAATAGTTCGGGTTGCAGTGAGCATATTTCTTCCTTTTGAAGTTTTCTTTTTCAGATGAAATGTTTTTCTCTAGACCTAAAAGCAAACAAGATAATGATACGCATATTTAAGTGAAACATCTCCTAAACGTTAATACATATCATGCGTTTCATAAATTCACCATCTGCTTCCTGTATGTTCCTCCTCTTCTTTTTTCCCTTTTGAAAATGTATTTCACTGTCGGTCTTTAAATTAGTCTCATGCACATTCCAAACAAACTACAGGTTCTTGCCCTGCAGGGCTTTTTTTTTTTTCCCGCCCTGTTAAAGTTTCCTGCTGCTAAACTTCAAAGAAGGGGGAGAAATTTAATCTTTCTTTAATTAAAGTACCTGATGGCCTTCTTTTCAGCTCAGAGGCTTTGATTATCTTTTTTAGCTTGGTTCTTTTGTTTTGCCAGATCTTCCTTTTTTTTCCCCCTTTTCCTTGCTACACTGAGTATACACTTTGCACGTGCAAGTTGTTTTCAATATAAATGTCAAGCATATTTTCACAGCTCTTTTTCCGACTAAAATAACCTCAATGAAAAATCAATAATGAAAACTAATGGGAAGAGTCTCCTTTGAAAGGAACTGATACGGTAAGCCTGGTCACTATGGCAGCGTGGTATCAGTTTTGAAGAAACTTGGACTTTCTGCTGGGTTCTTCTAGAAAGGATCCTGTTGTTTAACTCCAAATTCATAATACAGTTGTACTGATGGTTTGTCGTGTCTTTTGTGGCCTTTATTCCCTGTATAGGAAGGTGAGGTATGGGAAAATCTGGGTAGAAAAGACTTCTTTAGATCAGGACTGACCTGCTAGGAGACTGGGAGGGTGCTGTTCTGGAAACATGGACCTGCCTGGTATTCCTCTGTCATCTGTCCTTCCTGTACCTTCCCTACATCGTTAACTTCCCTTATCCCTTCCTTGCTTTAAATGGTCCAGAAGTGATGTCCTTTCCCTCAGATTTTTAGTAATCATACTGTTTTGTTCCGTCCTTTTGTTTCACCTGTCCCATTTTTTGTTTTTGCTTTAATATATGCTTTGTCATGTTGCTCTCTGTTCTCCTTTGTTTTTTTTTTTTCTTAGTAATGTACTATAAGATATAGTCGCACTAGTATAAAGCTGTTCCAGATGGAAACCTTTATGCTGAGCAGCAATGATGCTGTTGTCGCACACAGATGAATTTTGTGTATGCAAGTGGGAAAGACAGGACAAATGCACTCAGCCTTCATAGTTCCTTGCTGTCCAGTGGGAATTGCAGCATCAAGCTCAGTGAGAAAATAGAGCTTTGGCTCCTGTCAGCAGTTATTGCAGCCTGCTGTGGCATTCAAGATGGCAAGTCAGTGTGCAGGAAAACCTTGCAGGGGAGTGCTTCCCCCTAAGCCTGCGCTTGGTGTTGCCATAGGGACCTGCGCTAATTCCATAGTGCAGAAATGGCAGAAGAATTGCCACATTGTCAGAACCTGTATTTTTCTGTTCCATTTTCTAAAATTAAAGACGTCAGAGGGCTTGTAAATGGGAAATAAAAACCAGGGCAATTCTGCCATGCATCTAGAAACATCTGAAGTGTTTGGTTTAGGAAAGGCTGGATGCAGGCATGTAGGACAGGCTGTGTCATTTGTGCAAGGAAAGATTTTATTTATAGCGATTAAGTGGTAGAGGTAGGGTTGAATTTTTGGGAGGTTTTTTGGGTTTTTGTTAAGAGATAAATTTATATATCTTGAAGTCTTCAAAAAAATAAAAGAATTTGTAAAGTTTGCAAGGATACCATTGCCAATTTGTTTGAAGAGGCTTTGTATGTTAAGTTTATATGAAAATGATCTTTCAGCTGAGAATGGGGGTCATGTGAAGGTTGAGTAGCTTCGTTTACACCAATTTTGGGCTGATTGAATGAAATTTAACTGCACTAAGATCCAAAAACTCACCGGTCCCAAAGTCAGGTCTTTGATCAGTATGTACTATGTGTGCACACAGGGAGAGAAGCCCATCAGCAGAAGGGCTTGAGATCTCTCTTAGGATGTATTTCTGCCCTCCTTTCTTCTTGGTCACTGTGTGGGTGGAAGTTAGGGATGCAGGATGTCTGTGCCTTCCTGAAAGCACGTTTGCTTGAGTTGAACTGTGGCCAGTCACACTCACAGTGGATGGCTGCAAAGGTTTGAAGTGAAACCTTACAGTGGTTAAAGGCCAGTGATAGAAAATATTGTCTCCAGTTTACTGCTTTCCTGGACACAGTTTTTTCTCTGTAGCCTGGACTATTTTCCATGTTTTGGTGGCTGGCTTGTTCTCCTGCATGGAGTTGTTGCCCCTTAGAGCACTGGGATGTACTTGAGGAAACATTGAAGTAATCGTCATGTGGACTGCTCTCCGGTCCCTTACGATTTGAAAACGTCTGCTCTAATTCAGGGAAAAAGGCACATGTGGGTATCAGATGGAATAAAAGGGAGGAAGGGTTATCTGGAACTGACTGTGGATGAAAGGTCTGGTTTGGAGTTCTGATTATAAATTAGTAAGAAAAATAAAAGGAATCTGTTAAGCATGGTCTTACTATCCAGAACTTCTGTAAGGGAGCCTTGGGAAGTAACCTGCCTCTGGTGGTTACCACTCATCAGCTGAAGCACTGTCACCAGCTGTGCACAGGGCACGTTGCAGCATAAACCCAACTAGGTTTGTTTAATGCATATTCAATGGTGTCAGCTATCACTTCTGACCTCAAATTGTACTTTTTCAGAGTAACCGGGTTGTTTAACTGCATGTCTGGTTATCAGTGAGTTAAGTATTTGCAGTTTTTGTGCTACATGGTGATGTATTATGTCCCTTTGAGATTGGTGGCTTTAAGTATTTCTTACATGATTTAAGAAATCTCTCACTCTTACCTGTTTCTCAGCCGAAAATAAATCTCCACCTCGGCCCTGCGGCTTGAATCACTCAGACTCTTTAAACCGAAGTGATCGCATCGATGCAGTGACACCAACGTTAGGGAGCAGCAACAACCAGCTGAATGCGTCTTTCCTCCAAGTGTATGTTCCGGACTACTCAGTGAAAGCAATCTCAGACATTCAGTTTGTCAAGGTAGGAAAAAAAAGCTAGAAAGGCCCTGCTGGAAGGCTGGGCTTGGCTGGTAGGATGGAGAGCCTGGGGAAGGGAGGTCTCTTTAGATCGCCTTGTGAGTAAACAGGATTATGAAAGCAACCATTTGAAAATCACTTTACTTTCTCCCAGTATCTGCTGTTCATTGATTTGTCTTCACCGTTCTTCTCCTTTAGGCTCATAAGTATATTGGTCACATGAATTTCTGGATTTCAGGTCCCTTGAGGAATGATAATAGAAAATAACCTCTCTTTGCTTTTAGTCATGGACGACGTATCTTTGTGATGCCTTTGGAGCCATCAGAAATGGAGATCCTTCATTATCAGTGTCCTTTTTTTAAGGGATGAGACATCTGCTGGCTGCAGCATTTTTCACTTCTGATTTTGGTTTCAGTTTGGGGTTCTTGATCTTACTTTCCAACTTGTTATCCTTCTTCTGCTTGGAGAAGTCTTGGAAATTTCTCTTTATCTTAACTTCACATGTTAGGCTCATGTCTCATCCTACCAGTGAGTTGCTGCATGAATACATCTCTGTCTCCTGGCATGGTGCATCTGACGCTGAAATGTGTGTGAGTCCTTTGGGATAGGAAATGTAGCTGAACTGAGAAGCAGCTAATGCTGGCAGCAATTACAGCCCAGCTTAGAGTCTGGGGAAGCTGATGTCCCATAGCCAGAAGTTGACCTTGATGCTTTTCTTAAATGCATGTTCACAGTTTTTTTATATGCAGCTCAAATGTTTTGTGAACTCAACTTTTGTCAAAATCAATATTAGGAATGTGGAATAGAGTAGAAATACTCAAATATTATATCAATTATTCTTGTAGCCAGATTTTAACAGTAGAGTACAGTCTTGATTGAGAACTCAACAGATTCAATTGTACTGGTTGATGGTTCAAGCCTTCAGGGCTTAGATCAGTAACTGTTTATCAGTGGGCGAGTATTTCTCACTACAGCTCTTAATGGCTAATCTGCTGTACAGAGCAGGTGCTCATCTTATGCTGGTATATGGGGAGTCCTTCCAACTGTCACTGTGTTCATACTGAGGCTAATAAATGTTAAACTGTCTCATGCCTCTGCATTCACACTTGTACTTCTCTTTTTGCATCACCCTCCCTTACACACAGAACAGAGTACTCAACATCAATGTTTTTACTGTGCCACATGGGCATTTATTCAGTTAATACCTTGTAAACCAGGCCAGAGACCTGCGCATGCATGGTTTGGATTTTGCTTTTGGAGTTGTGACCTGGTCCGTCTGTCTCTCTCCATTTCCAGTCTCTCTTTGCCTTGCTACTGAAACACATGGTTTTCTAAAAGTCTTGTTCTGCCTTTTCCACCTTCCTTCCTGCTGAGATGATCCACTGCTGTTGTAGCACACAAGGCTATCAGTGCACGTGCATCCTACTGCTTGTCCTGGCTGAGAAGGTTGACCTGGAGGAGTTTATGGGGCAGGTTGCTTGCAGCTGCAGGAGGAATTCTGTCCTCTACCACCATATGTAAATATATGGGGCTATAGGCTTCCTTGCCTATGGAGCATCGTGGACAGTAACACTCTATGCTCTAGGCCAGCTCTAGTTGTGACTGTTCTGCTGACTGCAATTAGCTCTTGCAGAGACTAATTTGGAGTCTTGTCCATGGAGATCCCAGTCTTTCCTAGAATTGAATGTCCTTCTGTATCAGAATAAGGCTGTAGCTCCTGCTGCGTTTGCTGGCCTAGACAAGAGCAATAATGCTTGTACTCTCTGGCTGGGACTCTTAGAGCCACACCAGGAGCTCACTGAAGCTGGGAGAAAGACTTCACTGAACTCTGGTTCTGGCCCTAAAAATGTGCTTGGTTAGATGGAAATGGAGAGCTGATTTTAAAATCTCTGCATAGGAGTAAATCCCTGTCTTTGAACAGCATGGTGATCACACAGCTCTGTGCTTCTGCCTTGTCTGAGAATGTCACCATGCTGTGGTGTTGAGTTGGGATGCTCTATGCTTGCAAAGCGCAGGGATGTTTTATAACAGGTAAACGGGGCTTGGAGTGCGATCATCTGGAAAGGGAGGGTGCTTTATTTTCTCAGTGTGTCCCACAGGAGGCACAAAAGCGTGACTGGTTTTATTCCTTCTGTTCTTGGAGCAGATCTCAAGACAGCAGTACCAAAACGCCCTGATGGCATCCCGGATGGACAAAACACCTCAGTCCTCGGACAGTGAAAACACTAAAATCGAACTGACTCTTACAGAGCTGCATGATGGTTTGCCAGACGAGACAGCAAACCTGCTGAATGAACAGAACTGTGTGACTCACAACAAGCCCAATCACAGTATGCACAGTGAAGGAGCCATCTAGGAGCTGACTCCCTACAACCCACCCATCCCATCTCCTCAGCAGGACCAGCCCTCGCTCCTTCCTGCCTCCTCCCCGAGTGCGAACACCGTTAATATGTGCTTGCAACACTGTGCTGCATTCAGTGTTCTGAGACCAAAGACTTTTGTGTCCATTCTGGGAGCAGAAGAGGAAGAAACAGAAAAAAGGAGCAAAGAGCAAGAGAGAATAAAGCCCCAACTGTACTTTGGGAATGGTGAGCCACCCTTGAGAACGATGAAAATACTTCTTGCAAAATAGAATTGTGTTTATTTTTTATCTGTATTTTTGATCCTTGTTGGGTTTTTCCTCCTCAAACACATACGGAGAAGTTTCAAAGCTCCTCCAGTTATTTTTTCAAGAGAGATCTTGTTTTTAAAAAGTATTTTACAGAATTTTAAATTGTTTCTGTCCCTCCTGAACCTGAAATGGGCTCTGTTGTGGCTTTGTGAATTGGCTCCAGTGTCCTTAGGCATCTCTTCACCCTTTTCTGGTCCTTTCTGTAGCCCTGTTGAAGAAGTTAGCAACTGGTACTTGTATGTTATTTGTGTCTTAGGAATGAGTGAGCTTTGGGGAACCTCTGGTTTCAGCCACCTGGAGGGCCAAGGGATGAGTACTATTACATTTTTCCAGTTATGTTTCAGGGAAGGAGTGGATACTTTGGTATTTAATGATGTCTCAAATTTGGGAAGGTTTCTTTTTAAACCAAGCAAAAAGCGATGTTACACTTACAGTTTTGTAACCTTCATTATGATCTGTTGAAGGTGATGCTGGGGGGGAAGGAGTTAATTAGCAAAACTACAATCTCATGGAATGAAAGCCAGGCATAATTTTCCATAATGAAGTAACTGGGTGATTTTTTTTAATTGATGTTCCTGATGGTTGCATGGTGAAGTAATGTGTGCACCCCAAAATGACAAGGTTTTAAGCACTCGTGTGCTTTAGCTATCTGCAACTTGGCCAGATGTGCAGTCTTTGCTAAAAAACACAGACCATCAGTCCCCATCCCCCTTCAGTCTCAAGTATTAACACAAAAGATGCTGCTACAGTTATGCCCAAAGTACATCCTCCAGGTGACAGTAAACCTCTACCAGTGCAAGGATGGGCTCTGCTGAGGAGTTGGGACCATCCTCTTCTCTCCAAGAACTGACAAAACTTTCCGGACGCGAGTGTATTGCACTTCAGGGATTTGGAGAGGTTCCTTTCCAGGCTGTTCCCAGCCACATTCCTTCCTTTGAGTGGATTTAGTGCATTTCCTTCTCTCTTGCCCATTTTAACAGCCATTTTAGGGATTGCTGTGGTAGCGGAGCAGGGCGCCTCCCATCCAGCTGCCACTAACACAGGGCATCCTGCGTTGGGCAGCAGAAACCAATTCCTCCATCCCAAAATCCTGAATACAGAATGAGTGTGAGCAGGAGGCACCCTGTGGCAGTTGTGCATCTCACGTTCCCCACTCCCACAGATGCAGTCTAAGTCCTCAAATGATGAAAACAAAAGTCATCTCCCTCTGATCCTCTCCCTTGCGTGCTCTCAAGCAAAATGTGAACTTTGCCCTTGATATCTGGAGTGATTAAGTAAATCAGGCATTGCAGTTTTCTGATTGGAGACCCTTCCATGGCCCCTGGCTATGTAGCATTTCCCTTCCTTTCTTTACATTCAGATAATCTCATCCGACCCCCAAAGAAGCCCCCAGCCCCAAATGCAACTGCCAGAGCACTTTGTGCCTGCCCCGTCTCTCCTGCTTGCAGGCTGGGGAATGGTCTGTCTTTGTGAATGGTGGCTGGAAAGGTGCAATATTGTGCTGCAGGATCTCCTCGCAGGAAAGGGGAGTGTGTGGGTCAGAGCCAGTTTGGTCTGTGCATGTGTCTTCTCTGTTGTTTGGCTTCAGAAAGCAGCCCTAATTTTTGCTGTCCTCCTCAGTGTGAGAGGTGCCATGTATTTGTTGGAGCAGCCCAAGAGAATGAAGTCCCCACAAGGGGGCATAGAAATCGCACAGCATCTTCGTTGTGCACCCAGTGAGGAGGAAACAGGGCTGCCAATCTTACTATCACATTTAGCTTATTAACGTTTTTTGAGTCCCATCTAAAAGCATTTCCTTAGTCTCCATCCTCACTCTGATACACACCAGCCCACCATGGCTGAGAGCATACAGCTCAGCATCGCCAAGGGCTGACCTGAGCCATGCTTATTCCCATAGAACTGCCAGTGTTGCACCTTTCCTGCAAAGCAGATGTTGGGATGTTGCAGCGTTTGTCCTTGGCGAGGGACCCTCCTCACCAGTTCTTACCTAGCGTTGCTGAATGTAAAAGTTTGTCGGAAGTGTTTGACACGGTGGTGAACTTGAGATGCAGTATCCGTTTTGTCCAGCCTGCCGAGGGAGGGAAGGCTCAAGCCAAGGCAGCTCTCTGTGTGGGATGCTCGTTGGATCTGACTTCTGCTTCTCACAGCAGGTTGTGGATTTGTGTCAGTGTCTGTTTTCTTTTTTAAAAAAGAAAAAAACAAACAAAAAAGGGCAAAAAAAAGAAAGCACCAATTTTTTTCCAACCAAAGCCATGTGATCCCAAAGCAAATACCTCCTGCTTCTGCCCGTGCTGCACTGTTCACAATTTGCAAGCAGTCTTTTGCATGACTGTTTTTCATTTGTACAGATCCAATAATGGAAAGTGAAATAATTTCCTTAAAAATAGTTGGTTATAGATGTGTTTCATATGGAAAATATGTACCTGACCCAGAGGGGTTAGGAGCTGTTACTACTAATTAGCTTGAAGAACAAAACATGGTCCTCTCCCTGGAGGGGAAGCATCCAGTCTCCCTGTTCTCAGGGTATTTACAGTTTTACTGTTTAACAAATGCAAGGGGTTCCCAGCCCTCATGGTTGGAACCATCACAAGCAGAGGAGCCCAGCTCAGGATCACTTCTGAGCCTCCAGACGGCATTTGCTGGTGCCGGGAATTGGCTTTCCCAGCTGCAGTGGAGATGCTGTGGCATCTGAGTCTGTGCCCTTGCAGGGGATGTCCTGCCAGAGCAGGTTCTCCTTTCTCTGCCTTGCTGGCTGCCTGCCTGCATGCAGGTAGGCTCAGATGCCATGCTGCAGTGCTGTAAGGACATGTGGCAGGGCTGCCTGTCATTGCCACAGCACAGGGCACCAGCTGGTGGCTTTGGGAATTGTCAGACTTGTCCTCAGACCTCGGCCAGGCTTTGACTCATAGAAAGGATACTGCATCTTCCTATGTTAACTGGTACTGCCGCCTTGGTTCCCCTCGTCTGCCTGCCTCTGGGCGCAGGCAGAGGGGCAGGCGGTGGCCTGCTGGCCGGGGAGGCTGGGAGGGCATCTAGCCATGGTTTCTACTGTCAATACAATTTTGCACAAGAGTTCTTTGAAGTGAGGTTTTCAACACTAATATCTTAAATGCACAACTGTGAATAATAACTTTTACACTCCTGTTGGTTGAAATTCCTTAAAATGAAATGAACCTGAATCTGTTGTAATTATGATTATTTTTTTTTAATTCTGTCTGTTGCCAAATCTTTGTAAAGAGTGAAGGAATGTTCTTGCTTTCCAGTGAGGATCGTCCTCCGAATGAGACTGACTCTAGTGATGTGGAGATCATACGAAGCACACTAGCTCTGAGTGGAGAGGGGCTCTGGGTGGGTTTAGCAAGCCAACCTTGGCCTCTCTGTAGAGCCCAAGCTCAGACCCTCCAGTGTTTACAAAGAGCTTGTTCTGTTCTGAGCTTGTGCACTCCCTGAGATCCCTGTGCAGGTGAAGGCTGCTGCTGTGGCAGAGCTCAGGATGGGTGAGGGACAAGGGGTGCTGGCAGGGAGTAGGGGCCCCAAGGCCAGTGTTGCAGGACAAGGTGCTTCCCCCATCCAGTAGCACCAACAGAGCGAGCCCCATGGGACAGGTCTTTCCACTGCTCTCCAGTTCTGCTCCAAGCCTGTAGTCTTGTTAATTCCCCCTCATGCTCCTTTTGCCCCCATGCACACTCCTGCTCTGGACTGAGCAGTGGTGGGATGATGCTGAGATCTGTGTGGGGCAGTTGGAGCTGGCTGCTCAAGGCTTGTAGTCCTTTGGCCCTGCTAGAGCACAGAGATCAGCCACTCATTCACATTATGCTCACTGGTCTGTTCTTCCTCTCTTCTCCTGGGCCTGCTCCTCTTATCCTCACTGCAGTTTGGTTTGGTTTGGTTTGTTTTTTTATTCTTTTCTTTAAGTGCCTTTTTGTGCGGTGGAGCTGGCAAGAGCAGGAGTCTCAGGATTTGGCCCTTTGCACTCATAAGACCTGGAGAAAACTCAGGGGGAGCAGGACAAGTTGCTCATGATGGCCCACAGACATCACCCATCCCTGTTCTCAGCCTTCAGGACCTAGCTCAGATGAGGATGAGATTTTGGCACTGGTGGTGTCAGGGCTCTGGCTCAAATCAGCTCAAAGAATACCAAAGAGGTAGCTTTGTATGAGGGGCTGCTTGGGCATTGGTGGTGCTTCCTGTGATCTCTGCAGAGCTCAGCCAAAGGGATGTGGATGGCAAAGAGCAGCACTGTCTCCTCATGAGCATCCCATGTAAGTATCCCACATGATGGAGAATCCAGCCACATTCTCCAGGACCCTTGGAACATGCATCCTCCTTGTGATGAAATACACTATCTATAAAAATCATTCCCACATGAAAGATGTACCATATTTTATATGATGTCTAATACACATGCCTGTGGTTTTAAAACTAGCATCTGTGTACCAGTTGTCAAGTTACCTGGTGTCTGGACTACCAGCGGAAAACTGGGGCTGGGTGGGATGGAAAAGGATACTTCAAAGAATACCTGTTGTTGTGCAGCTAACTTGAGGCTTCATTCTAAAGGTGTCTGACAGCACTGAGGGGTCATATTCTGTTCGTACTGTGTACTGTTGTGTGTGAAGCTGGCACAAAGCAGAAAACCAGCATGTGTTGAAAGGCTGGGTGTGATACAGCCCTGGGCTCACTGCCTGCCCCACTGCCTGGCTCTGCACACAGGCTCGAAATAGGTGCAAAGGATGGTACTTTGATGCTGAGGGTTGGTTTGACCCAATAGTGAAATGATGAGTTTAACTAGCGTGATTGAAAGCTGTCCATCTTTTCATGGCACGGAGGAGAGAGCAGCCTTAATCTAACCTGACCAGCAGAGAGAATAAGCTCTGTGCTGCAAGCTGGGCTGGGAAGCCACCCTTATCCCTGCTGCCTTGCTGTACTTGGTCCCTCAGTTGCAGGTCTCTTGTCAGTGTGTTGTGTGTTGATCTCTGTGGTGATACCTCACTCCCATGTGTTGGTATCCTTGACTTCCCACAGAGCCTCCCAATCAGTCCCGCTCAGTGTCTTGCTTTGTCCTGCAGCCTGGCTTCACGCTGGGTTGTGTTCCACAGCAGTTAGTTTCATGGTCATGTCCTTGAAGGCCATCTCCAGGTGAGGGGAGGCTGTTGCTGCAGGTCCAAATGGTACGGTTGAGCTTTTTGGTCTGCTTGTGCATATTTGCTGTTCCTTTAGAAGCTGGATGCTGAACCTGGGGAGTCCAGAGCATTCCCTAGGAGTAAGCCTGGAATGTTGGCTTATCCCAGCTCCCTTCCCTGAGCTGCAGGGATAGGGAAGTGGGTGCTGGAAAGCTGCCTCCAGCCCATAGCACGGTACAGGTGGTGGTTCACAGATTGGTAGTGTTGAATTCAAAGTGACATCTTGTTCTCATTACCCTGAGGACAGGCTCCAGAGCGGCTCTGTACCTCAGAAGCACGGTACTCAAAGCTGTGAGCCTTCTGTCTCCAGCTGAAAAGCATCTCTCTGCTCTCTTCTGAGGTTTCTCCTTCAGGCCCTGTTTTCCTCTGAGCAACGCTGATCGCTGGGGTCCTGCAGAGGACAGTGCCCACACCCCTCCAGCACAGATTCCTGGCTAATGAAGTGCTTGATGTTTAATTCTCCCCCCAGCAGGAGAGGTTTGGCCATTCTGGACAGAAGCTGCTGTCTGTCATGCAACCAGGCTTGAAGTTTGTCAGCTGTTGTGAGCCAAACCAGTGCCTGCAGGTGGCTCTGATGCTCCAGGCATGGATCTAATGTCTCTGTTACCTTCTGGAAGCATTGCAGCAGGTCAGTAGCAGGGTTTGCTGGGGAGGAAGAGCTGGTCCCAGCATTTGGTGCTTGGCAGAGCAACATAGCGTCCCATTTAGCTGTTTGGTAACTGCAGGGCTTTATAAAAGGAGGTGTTGTTTTAATCCTCTGAGCATCACTGTTGTACCAAATCCGTCAAAAGTGAAGTTAGAAACTTGTAGGTGTAAGATAAGTGGCCCGGATCATAGGCCTTTAATTGGAAGTGCCAATAGTGAATGCATTGCCTTCTGGATTCACCCAAAGATCAGTGTGGAGGGGTCTCTCGATGAGCTCCTCTGTTCACAGAAGTGACAGAGTGGCCGGGCCTAGATCAGCTCTAGCATCTCCCTGCTTCAAAGTCTCAGGTCCCAGCAGGCTGGGCTGGGCTGGCTGGCGGGTTTTTACCCAGGTACGTGCTCTGTCCTTCTGCATCATGTTGGCTTGGATTCAGCAGTGTGGCTGCTGCTGTGGCACTGGCATGGCCGTTCCTCTGCTCTTCTCACTGTGGTTCAGTTGAAAGTGTTCAGGGAGGCGAGAGAAGGGGGTGCAGCAGTCAGAACAGGCAGTGCTGTGGCCACCCTGTCTTCATGCCTCACACTAAGGGTGGGCGATGATGCTCAAGGGACTCAGAGAGTGCAATCAGTCCCATTTGGTCTGTGCTGTCCCAAGCACAAGGGTGGTTTGTGAGCAGTTCAGGACCAGGCCCTGCTGAGGCAGTCAGAGCCCTTGGCATGTGCTTTGTGCAGCTGCAGAGCCAGGCTCCACACCTGGATCATGGGGCAGGCGCCTGGATGCCAAACACTGAATCAGAGAACCCAAATACTTGAGAAGTGTTCCCAAAAGCCACGAGCAGCCGGAGCCCTCACACCAAACCGTGCCCTGTGGCCGAGGCCTTCCTGGTGCCTGCCGTGGTCCTCCTGCTCTCCTTCTGTACCAGTGGCCCTTCCCTGTGTCCTGTTCACCATCGTATGTGGTCTTTGCGAGTTGTATCATATTGTACATGACTTGGGGTTGCCAGAGTTGTAGTGTTCTGACTACAGTATTTCCATGTGTGTACATAAACCTGAATAAGCACAACTGAACTCCTGAATGAAGTGTATACGTTTCATATACTGATTGTCATACGATGAATTTTATAATTATTCCAATTTTGTTGTAGATTTCCAATCTTTCCTATTTATTTTGTACCAGATTTATTTGTATATTTTGTGATTTTGTTTAAAAGCATTTTGTTTATTTCTATTCGTTTTAGATAAATGATGATTTTTTTTTTCTGTTGAACATTCCAGTTTATGCATTTTTCCCTCCTCCATGTTCCCCTTCTCATTTCCAAGGGATGGATTTTGGCATGCGGGTGGTGGGGCTGATGCTGATGATCCCTGACCCAGATCTCTGCTATTGGCACATCATCGCTCTTTAATCTCTACTTCAGCTGTCAAGAGCTACGAAGAGGCTGGATACTGTTCCCCTTCGGCCAGGTCTTGCTCTTTGCTTTGGTGGGTCTGGGCCTGTAAGTCCTCAGTCTGGGGAGGGCTGTGCTGGTGGTTTTGCTGCCCAGGAGCTGGGAAGCTGGTGGCAATGCAAGCAGCTGACTTTACAAAGCCCCCTCAAGGGTGAGGGCCTTTCTCTTCCGCTAATAAAACCCCCTTATTTACAACCTGCTCTCACAGATCACATTTGTTCATCCGGAACCGTAGATGCCGTCTGTCTGTCCCTGTGTGTTGCTGCCAGGCAGTGTGTGACGGGGGTCCTCCAGCAAGGGCTGTGCCTGGTGGTGTAGTTACTGGTGGAGCGAGTCTGTCTCTGCTCCTGCATCAGTGCCGCTGTCTGCTCCCCACTGCTGGGCCTTGTGCAGCAGAGCTGTGCAGAGCTGTTTGTGCATCGTTTTGGTTCCATGCTGGCGGAGCAGCAGCCAACCCTTTCCTGCAGGGCAGCTGCAGCCCGGCCGTGTGCCCACGTTGTGTTCCTGCCACCCTCAGCCCTTGTCCTCACAGCCTTTCACCCGTCTGCTCTCCCTGCTCTGGGCTTTCTGCCTTGCTCAGCTCTTGAGCTGCTAAACCCTGGGTTAGCGAGAGTTGGCCAGTGTCTGCTCAAGCCTTGGGGTGGTTTTGCTGCACCCAGTGCCTCTGTCCCTGTCCCTGTGCTGCAGGGTGAATCAATCCCCCTGCACCTCTCTCCCCAGCCTCTTATCAGCAAGATGGGGAGAGCAGCAGGTCCTGTGAGGACTGTGCCTGATGTGTGCCTGTCCCTGCAGCGGGTGAAGGATGTGATGCTGTAAGCAGGATGTAAGTCGAATTAATGTGCAGGCAGGCTCGGGGCTGGCTCCTGTGGCAAGGAGCTGGGCAGGAAGAGCCCCAGCATCCTGGCAGGGAGGATGGAAGTGCCCTGTCCCTGCAGGAGGTGGGATGGATCCCAGGGCACACTGAGGCAGTGGGGTGGGAGCAGAGCCTGGAGCAGAGGCACCTGCGCCTGGGGCTCTGCATCCTTGAGGCTGTGCTGTGGCTTCCCTGTGTGGCCAGGCCAGCAGTGAGGGGACCCTGGCACTAAAGGCTTGTTCTCAAGTACTGTGTGAGTTCTGCTCGGGGGCACGTTTTGTACCCACATGGTGTTAAGCAGTGGTAGACCTTGCCCTCTCCTGTCCCGCTGCTGCATTGCTCTCCCTGCCAGGGCCTGTCTGCAGGAGGTGAGCACCTCTGTGCAGGGCAGGGTGTGCTGGGAGCTCTGCACCCATAAAACTGCCTTGTCAATGTACAGCACAGGGGCTTTAGGTGCTGAGGCTGCAGTAGGTGCTGCTCAGGGACTGGCACAGGACTTTGCATCCTTTGTTCTGGGTTTGTGCTGCAGCTGCAGTGAGTGCTGTCTGCTGGTGTGAGCATGAGGAGCTGGGAGCATCTCTAGTTACTTTGACCTATTCAGAAGGACTTGCTGGCAGTGCCCCCAACACAAAATGTCTCCAGGGCTGTGTCTAAGGGCACTGTGACCCTGGGACTCCTGTCCTTGGTAGAGTTTGCTCTGTGCAGCTGCTGTGAGTCCCCTCCATCCCTGTGGAGCAGTGAGGATGAGCACGTGGCAGGGGAGGAAGCAGAACCCAGGACAGGGAGAGCTCAGGGCTTGGGGTGAGGCCCATCCCTGAGGCCTTGCTGCCACCGGCTTCGTGCTGCAGGAGGGACCAGTGGCAGTGGGCACTGTGTCCATCCCCTGGGGTGGTGGGACAGGCTGCAGAGAGAGCAGTGCACGTTGGCTGTTCCAGGGGCTCTGCAGGGCTGGTTGGAGACACAGGGTACTGCCATGGCACCGGCTCCTTGTGGGCAGCACTGGTGTGCGCTAGGAAATGGCTGTGGCCATGTCCTCTGTGCCAGCCGGGGCAAAAGGCTTCATCCCAGCTCTTGCTCAGTGAGTTCTTACTGCAACACCAGTGCAGAGAGGCATGGGATGGGTGAAGTGGCACAGGGCCCGACAGCGAGCTGTGCCTGGTGTCCATCAGGCCTCGTCTGCCTGCCACTTTCCCACCATCAAGTGAGGGTCAAATACTTTCCATTGCTCCAGCCTTGAAGAGTCTTCTCCCCACTGTGGTCAGAAATAGCCCTGGGCTGGGAGTGAGCTATTTGTGGTGACCAGTTAGGAAGGAGGAATGGAAGGAGGAATGCTCGGAGCTCCCAGGCTTCCCTTCCCGCAGCCACACACCCTCCCCAACCGCTGAGCTAAAGCTTAAAAAATCCAAGTGGCTATACTTGGAGAAATGAGGTTTAAACATAGCCAAGCCCAGTGTGGCCTTTAGTGAACGGGCTCGGGAGCAGCTCCTCAAACCCTCCTTGCAGCCAACCTCACTGTGGGTACACACTGGCTGTTTTCCACACCCCAAAATCAAGGGGTCAGGGCCCAGTATGGGGCTGTCAGCAATCCCTGACATGTTGGCTGTTGATGGCCACCACCTGCAGCCATTTAGTGATGCTTTTCTGTTTGGCCTCAGGTCCTGACCATACTGCTGTGGTAGCTCCAATGGCGAGGTCTCATCTGCTCTGCTTTGGTTCATATGAGGGGTTTGGTCACGGATGAGGGCTGAGTGCAGCAATGTGCTGCCCCCAGGGCTGTCCCTGTCCTGGTGGGTACAGGGAGGACACAGCCTTTGGCTGGGTCAGTCAGTGCCATTGCTGCGGCTGCACTGGCCTTCCCCAGGTATTTTGCCCTGTTTAACCATGTTGCAGCCCCTGATGAGTGTGGGCCATGAAGGAACCAGCACTGAAAGGGGCAATGCTGAAAGCAGTGGCAGGGTGGGGGTGTTGCCCTTCCCAACATGGAAAAGCTCCTCCTCGCTCTAAATCCAGGCCAAAATGTTCCTGTGTCTCCTGGTGCCTTCCAGGTGAAGGTGATGGGGATAACAAAAGCCTCCTGACCCCTCCATTGCTTCCTGCCCACCTGGGGATCAGATAAGCCCTTAAAGCCAGGCCCACAGCCACCACTCAGCAGTGCTTCACACAACCAGTTCCTGCAGATCCTTCCCTCTACCTCAGCTGCCCGTGCCACTGGGATGCCCACAGCCCAGTCCTGGCTGTCCCTGCCACCTCCAGCACTGCCCTCCTCACCTCAGTGACATGCCACGAAGCGCCAGGCGTTTCTAAAAACATCATTTATTGACTTGAACAACGGCCCCTACGGCAGCGGCGTTTCCTGCTCAATGGTGGTGGTGTGGGTTTTCTTTTGCTGTTGTCTCCGAAGGTACTTTAAAATGGAAAACCAAAATGAAATGAGTTTACGGAACTGAAACAACGGTCGAATTGTTTACAAGAGGGCCCTCATTGTAATCCCTTCACAGCGAACGGCACACGGGGGAGTAAGGGAGGCTGCACCATGACATGGAGGAAAACCACAGGGTGCTGTTGTCTGGCTGTGTGCAGCCCTGCACCTTCCCCAGGGTGACTTCCAGCACAAGGACCATGACAAACCCTGCAGCCATCACCCTCCTTGGCCATTGCAGCCTGCAGTGAGGCTCTGTTTGCTCCAGGCCAAAGACAAGGGTGTTTGCTTGCTGGGCTGGAGCTTCCCAGTTCCCATGTGGGGCTGTCCCTGTGGCACAAACTGTTCCCTAGTTTAGGGCAGACACCCTGGAATAACAGGCCCTTTCGCTCCAGGTAGTGGTTGGGTTTGCCTTTGGCATGTTTCACTTTGTTAAAGCTGAGCAGACAGAAAGGTCAGTAATAAGCAATAGGAAAACAGACTAATGTAATGCTACAGCAGTGGCTTCGAGCTCCTGGGTTAATAATTACTGCTGAAACTACAGGAGTTGAGAACACAGTGTGCGGCTCAGCTGTTGGAGAAATGTGTTGGAAAACATGCATCACATGCCGATGATGAAAGAGAGTTTGGAACACTGGGAGAGGATAACAAGCATCTACAAGCCGGAACGTGTACAGCTGCAGATATGCAAGAGCTGGAATCCCACCGCCATCTGTGACAGATGGAGGAATCAAACCACTGACACACAGAAACTCACACCAAGTAGAAGGTAAACTGAGTGCTGGGAACCACAGCAACACCCTGGCTAACACGGGGAGGGGCAGTTTGTAACCCAGAAGCAGAGGGTTAAGGGCAGCAACCCAAAGGGCAGGAGGATTTGGATCATTTTGTCCCCTGCAGGGCCCAGCACATCCCTTCCTTCTCCACCGCAAATGTAACAAATGGCAAAAACCGTTCACGGGACACCGTTCAAATGAGGATCAGATGAAACACACCATGGAAAAGGGAGAAACATGCAGCACCCCAATGTAATGGGAGCAGCACGACAGCCCAGGCGGGCAGTCCCATCTGAATGCACCACCCAGGCAGAACCCAACAGCTTTTTAAACCGCCTGCAAAACTGAAAACAAGGATCTCCTCCTAATTAGTGTTAATTTGTTAAAAGTATTCGGACACTTCCAAAACGTGCCTTTGCAAGAATCACACCCCCCCAACCCATCACCCAAGGGCCCCAACGAAGGAATCTGCTCCTGATCACTGCTAGAGTCATGGTCTGTCTTCAGAGATGCTTTGCTTTTGCCTTTTTATTCTTCTTCCTCTTCCTCCTCTTCCTCCTCCTCTTCCTCTTCCTCATCGTCATCCTCATCGTGGCAGTGTGTGATTTCCTGAGGTGCCTGGGGGAAGAGGTTGGGTGGTTTGATCTCGCTGATGGAGCGGGTCAGTTGATGCCGCTTGTAGTCAGAATCTTTAAAATCCACTGAGGTGCGATTGCGCGTGGCCATCGGCGACTCCTTCTCATTGATGTCCACGTGCGTGTGCTCCACCGTGGACTCGTGTGGCATCTACACATACAAGAGACAGAGAGGAGATGACAAAGGGTGTCCCAGCCCCAGGAGATCTCCCTGAGACAGATGGAGAGCAAACCCCAGAAGGTGACCCTTTGGCCCGCGGTGCCTCAAACACCACCCAACCATCCAAGGTGCCGTTCCCGGTGCTTGGAGCTTGTGGAAGTGTGAATAAACTCCAGCACAGGCACCTTTGGGAGCCCTGCCCACCTCCCCATGATCTGCAACTCACCAGGACATGGGCGGCTCTGAAGAGGTAGCTGAAGGGATAGTAGAGGAGGTTGATGAAGGAGGCTGCATAGAGATCAGCGTAGCGCATCACCTGGCTGGCAAACAGGGTCTGCCGAGAGCCGCTGCGGAAGAGGCTCCCCATCATCCCGTAGCACATGTCCATGTCGTGGGTCACTTTCTACAAGCAAAGGGCAGGTCAGATCCTGGGCTGGGCAGGCAGCAGCACGGACCCACGATAACACCGAAGCACAGCGAGGACTGGGGGCTACATGAGATCTGCAAGGATCTGCAGCAAAGCTGTCTGTGCTCATATCCCGTGGGATCAGAGCACAGCCAAGTCCCAGCTAACAGAGGGGAAAGCAACAGCAGGCTCAGGCCAGCACCTGCCCCAGGCTGGCAACACAGGGCTGGCTGAACCAGAGGCTACAGCCCCTCCAAGTACATGTGTGCCAACAGCCCGTTCTGTGGCAGTGAGCACCACCAGTCAGTGCTGCTGTGTGCACGAGGGAGGAGATCCTATTCCAGACCAGGCTGCCTTTCAGGAGTGCCACCAGTGAGCTGAGAAGCTCCTCCGTTTGCGTCCACAAAGACAAAACAGCTTTGCCAAGCCTGCTGTGCCCACCCAAAGGCAGAGCAAAGCAGTTCAGGGCCGAGCAGTGGGGTTGGCTTGTCAAGCCCTTTGGGATCCAAAAGGATGAAAAGGGATTTTGATGACTGGTACCTTAATGCGTCTCTGGATGGAGCTGATGTCAGGGCGTTCATTGCTGCTACTGTCCAGATGCCTAGTTACAGGCGAGAAGGTAAACACATGGTGTGAAAAGCCTTTCAGAACCAGATGCTGTGGAATGGGGGCTCAGGGGAGGGAGGCTGGTCTGGAGGGGAAGGTTGGTCTCATGGGTAGAGCCCAGGCCTGAGCCAAAGCTCCGGCAGCAGTGCCACTAACCCAACCGCAAGGTTTCGTCAGAGCTGCTTGATAGCTGTCACTAGGCTGGGAGAGGCAGCAGGAAGGTTGTCACTGTTTAACACTCACTTGTACAGCTCGGCCAAGAAGATGTCCAGACTCTGCAGCTCTTCAAAAAGGGCTGGAAAAGTCAGAAAAGGAAGGGGAAAAAGGTAAGTTACACTGTTGAAATGAAAAGGGATGAAAGCAAACACCTTGCTGGGCGGTGGAGGGGCACTGCATGAAGGAGCACGGCATCTCGTGGTCACCATGCAGGATAGGGTTCAATCACACTGTGCCACTGGCAGAGCTTTGGGCTTGGTTTCTCAGTGCTCCTTTTGTTTTTGAGGCTGAACCTTTGCAGTTCTCACCAAAATCTTCCAACCAGCAACTGTTGATAAATATACAACTGTCGTAATCCCCAGACCAATTTACAAACCAAATGGCAGACCTGGGACAAAAGCAATAGTGCTGGAGGATGGGAAACACACAGCACTTGGGCAGCAGGGAAGCCATGGCTCCAGGGTTATGGATGAGGAACAACTCAACCCCACCAGCTCCAGCTTCTTCCTGGCCAAGTCAGCACTTGGCTGATCACATTCAGGTGGGCTGGGAAAGAGAACAGAAAGGCCTAGGACCCCAGGGCCAGCCCATGGAGCGCTGCCCCAGCTCCTGCCACCAGCACCCAGACCCAAAGGCCAGAAAGGCGAAGCTGGAAGCCAGGGTGATCTTTCCACTTGCACCCTTATGTCCTGGTGATCTCAGGGGTGCAGCACCAGGCAAGCAAGAGCAAAGCCTGGCCTGGGGTTTCCACTTACCACTTT
The DNA here is from genome assembly GCA_032466535.1 of Forpus xanthops. Lineage (NCBI taxonomy): Eukaryota > Metazoa > Chordata > Aves > Psittaciformes > Psittacidae > Forpus > Forpus xanthops. The sequence continues at coordinate 58,592 of JASSUY010051063.1, read as the reverse complement.
TGTCTGTCCAGACGTGCAGCTCCTGTGCCAGCTCAGGGATCACTAGGAAGGTCCTCCAGCCCTGGCGCTTCTTGGATTTGAGGATATCTCCAAAGATATGGTCTCCAATGTATAAGATATCCTTCCCTTTGGCCCCCAGCAGGTCACAGACTGTGTCTGAGGAGCCTGAGAGAAGAATGGCATGGCTCAGAACAGGGAGCCAGAAGGAAACACGTGCCTCATTTTGGAGGGCCAGGTTTAGGAAGAGCATGAGTGTTTTCCTCCCATAAACCTCCACTGCTAAACGCAGCTGCCCTGCTTGGCTGTGGCAGCACAGGGCATTGAACACCCACCATAAAGTTCTTCAGGAGCAGCTTTGCCCACACACAGCCCCCCCATGAACGGCAGCAGCAGAGGGACCATACTGCCTCCCACCCCAGCAATGGAGGGTTCATCACAGGCAGCCCTATATATCCACCCACTGCCCTTCTCTGGCTCAGGGGATCCTGCAAGCTTGGTCACACTGGTGGCAGCATTGTAAGTACAGCTGGAAACACTGCACTGGGCCAGCTGCAGCTTCCCCTCCACCACAAGCTCTGCACTGGCATTTCCCAGACCCTCCCTGGCAAGGAAGAACAGGGCATTTGGGGAGGACTGCGTCCATTCTTCCCTGCCACTTGGCAGCACTGATGTTGGAGAGATTCTGGGGCAATGTGCAGAGGGCACATTATGATATGCATTGAGAAAAACAACCTTGACCAGCGCCTGGCACAGCCAGAGTGGTTGAAGGCCACAAGAGCACGTCAGAGCCACTCCACAGAACAAGAAGGGTTCTTGCCTCACCTCCTGAGTACACAATGCCATGCTGCAGCGGGCCAGTGTAGGTACCAATCTTCAGCTTCCCAGTCACCTAAGGAAGGAGACATTTTGTTCATACAGAACAGCTGATGGTTTGGATCTCTTCTGTCCTATTGATACTCTTTGTCTCTCTCACTCCCAGGCAGCCTAAATATAGCTTTCTACATTCTTTTCCTATTGCCATCTGTAGTACCTTAAAGAAGGCAGGAAAGTCTTGAGTTCTGCTGTGCCCTATGTGATGGGGTTGCTCAGGAAACACTAAGGGGAGAAGCCAGCCCACCAACTCTGGGGCAGGTCCTGTCTAAACACTGTGCTGCCTGTCCTCACTAAGAGATGCCACAGAGGAGGTGCATGAGCATTTCCAACTTCAGAGGTATCCTCCATCTGCCACTCACCGTGTCCACCTGCCTCAACACAGTGCCTTCCCCAAAGAAGAGGGGTTTTCGTGCATCCACGAGGATCAGGTCGAAGTAGGACTGCCATGGCCGATGGGCACTCCCAGGCTGCAAAGGCAAAAAACAAACCCCACAGGCACAATAATCAACCACAGGGAGTTTAAGTGGAATCCCATTGTCCATAACCTGATGAGACTGCTGGTCCAAAAAACCCCCTAGCTCACGCCTCCTGTATTACAATTCTAGGTTGCCAGTACTATCTCCTAAAGTGCTCCCCTTTCACAGCAAGCCCATCTCAACCCAGCCTAGCAGTGAGGACTGAAAACATGGTGTGAGACTGGAGAACTGCACTGAACCGCCATGTTCCAGCACAGCTGTTGTGTAAAGAGATGCTGTAAATGACACTGCTGCCACTGTTTCTCAAGGTGAAATCCTGCGTAGACCCAAGCACATGCAGCTTCACACTTCAGCCTTACAAGGCCATGCTGGTACATTTGCCAAGGGTGGGAAAATGCTTGGACTCTACTTTACAGGGCATGGTTTTGAATCCCAGCCCTCCCCAAAGGACACTGCATTCATAAGCCCATTCTGCTCTGTTTCCCCTCTTTCAGAGGTCAACACTGCAGCAGGGAGTTTTTTGATCTATCAGTTGCAGTGATCTCTCACATTCTGAGAATTCCTCCCTTGGCTACCTTCTACCTTTAGAGCACAGTGTGAAAAACATCTTTTATACATGAGAGCCTCACACTAGGAGATTGAAGAAGCAGTATAAATTCAGCTCATAAACTGCTCTCCAAAAGTTGCAGGGCTGAGTTTTAACCTCAGAAAACTAGAAAGGGCATGACTGGAATTTCTGTAGTTACCATAGGCAAGGCACATAAATGGTTCTGCTGCATTGTGCGAGATTTCTAAGAAAGCTGGCTGCAAAATGCCACAGTTAAACTGTGTTATCACTAAAATAATGTTATCATTAACACAGATTATTGTCTGAGACCAGATGAGGCCTCTTTTCTCTTCTTTATATTGTATTTGCTTTGATCCCATTCAAATAGGACACAAAACATCAAGTGTATTTTAACCAGATTAAAGCAACTAATCCCACACAGCCGATGAAGCAGGATTAAAATGCTTTCCAGCTACACAGCTAATTAGGCACATCAGCTTCTATTGGAACTGCAGTCCAGAAATCACATACCTTTGGTCCATGTGGAAAGTCAAACAAGTAAGTCATAATTTTCTGAAAGACAGAAAGAAAGTATTCGAAGATATGTTTTTAAACTTACATTTATGCAGTTCATAAAAGCTAAAATGAATGGATGGACTTTCAAGAGACGGGAATGAACCCAGTAATTTTTACAATCAAAGAACACATCTGCCTCAGAAATGTGCACACTGCTTCATGTATATTTGCCACGCTTTAAAACATCATATAAATCTTTGCATTAGCAGTGTTGCAACATCCTGATATGTACCTGGAGTTGAAGTAAACACACTTATTGTTATAGCACAGCAGACAGTCCTCTCTGGCTCTTAGACCTCTCCAGGCCTCAAGCTGCACCAGAGGAGGTTTAGATTGGGGATTAGGAAAAAGGGTGGTCAGGCACTGGAACAGGCTGCCCAGGGCGGTGGTGGGATCAGTGTCCCTGGAAGTGTTCACAACTGTGTAGGTAAGGCCCACAGTGACATGGTTTAGTGGTGGACGTAGCGGTCCCGGGGTAATGATTGGACTTGATGATCTTAAAGGTCATTTCCAACCTAGTTGATTCTATGATTCTAGGCCCATGGCTTTGGTGACCTGAGGTCACCTCATCTAGTGACCTCACACTATCTCACTTGAAAAGGAAATTCTGCGTTTTAAAGGATGCTGAAATCTAAAATTAGCATCACTTTCTCTTTCAGCCTTTTAATTGCTGAGGAACTGAGTGAGGCACAGAGGGACTTAAGCCAGGCCCACACTAGGTCAGCAGCAGAACTAGGACTACAGAAAGATGACTCAAGACCTAATATGCATTCACCACTAAAACATTCTGCACCTATCTTAGAAAACACTGATTCTAAACCAGAAGATGTCCTACCAAAACCCATAGAAATGAATGGCTGACTTTTGCATTATATACCAACACAATAATTCCAGCAGCACTTACATCTGTGTATTTATAGTCACTGTTTGTGACAAGAAACACCTTCCCAACTTCATTCATGCGGCTGAGCAGCAGTGGCAACTTCCCCTGAAAGCCAAGGGACATACAAGTCACATATAAAAGTTACAGAGATTCAGCATGGGCAAACCACTCTGAACTATGATCCCACCAGACAAAACAAGCTAATCAAACAATCAGTCAAGCAAACTCACATGTTTTGTACTGGCCAGAGCCAGGAAAGCTGCTGGTCCATCCACATAACATCCCTCTAGAGCACAGCCCAAGGCAGGAAGGCAAGAGGGAAAGGCTCAGCAGGGTTGTAGAGCCTTTGCCAACCATAGTAACAGGCAACTTATGCTGCTCCCATCTATCTGCTCCATGCCAGGCATGCTGGAGCAGCTCCCTCCAGCTCCAAGCCTGTTCCCGAAATGGGCCCAGAGGCAGGTGAAATCTGAGCGCACACGAGCCACAAGTTGGAGCGCATTATAATTGCAACCTCAAATTAGGGAGAATTTATTCCTGGGGCTATTTTTATTGAATCATAAATCTCAGTCCATTGCCAGAGTAGCTGACTACCTCACAGAATGGTTTCCTAAGAATTCTGCAGGCATGTAACTAGAAACAAGTTTAACTGCTTTAAAGTGATACTCCACCACGCAGCTCATCTAAATGAGAGAATAATTGCACTGTAAGTGGTCCAGAGGGTCCTTGAGAGGGCAAAGTAAGGGAACCACTGGAGCTTGCTCAATTAGAGGTGCTGTACACATATTTTTGGGCTATAAAGAGACTGGACATTTGTGACTCAGGAGCTTTCCCTCAGTCTCTTATGGTTAAAGACATGTATACTTTTTGTTGGATGGCTAAGGAATACCTCTGTCTAAAAAGATGCTTATCATTCCTTTTAAAAAAGAAGTCTGCTTGGGCAGAGAAAACATGGGTCGGGAACACAGTTGCTTTCACCACCAAAAGAACCAACATGAGCCCTGCCACTGTATTCACCTGTGTCCCATGAAAACATTTCCTCTGGCTTTTGTATTTTATGTCAAGAACACACATGTGAATACGAAATCATGTGGATCACTGGCTCAGAATAAACGCTGCGCCCGAACTTTCCACTTTGTCTTTGGTTATTACAATAGAAATCACAGTGTTATCTGTTTTTTTTGATGTAGTAAAGCAAATCAGCATGTTTATATCTTGCCTGCCTACTCACTACAGAATGTCATATAGCACAAGTAAAGTAACTTCACACTTACATCTTTCACCACATACTTTTCCAGATTCTCAAGGGTCTTTTCCTTAAGCGATCCCTGAAATAGAAACAACAGAACCCAGTGAGGTAATGGAAACTTATGATGTAAGAGACATCAAAGTAATGCCAACTTTCACACTTTAAAATGCTGTGAAAGTACAAACCAGGGCGAATCTGAACCAGTGACTCTAGAGATGAGAGGCTTTGAGTAGCAGGGACCATCACAAACTCTGTGATCCTTCGATTCCCTCACCATGGTAAATAATCCACTTCAACAGCATTTTAACCCTTTCAGAAGGGAATACAATAGAAACAAACAAAAAATAGATTTGCCATACCAAACAAGACAGTCAACGACCTGTCTCCAACACTGACCATAATGCTTTACTGAAAGGCCAACTCCAACATGTATCACACAACACTGCATAAGGAAAGAAAAATAGATTCCTGACTTCTGCATGGATAAAAAGGACCGCCACAAGAACAACTGTGAGCAGGGTTCTCCTGTGATGGCTCTCCATCCCACCCCAACAGACCTCTTCAATAAGGAAGCACAAGAAAATCAGGTCTTCAATCAGATGTTAATACTCACAAAATTAGATTCTGAATTTGCACATAAGTGTTTGAAAAGATGAACTGCCCCGCCTTTCTAAATAGAGCCATGTATTTCTGTTTAATGCAGGTACTATAATGGTTTAATGTCAGGTAATATAAGATAGTACCAATGCAAACCACTTACAGTAAAATGCTGTTTTAGTTATTAAGACAACGTACAAGTTGTGGACTTTTAGTTCTAAACCCCATTAATTACAGCGCAGAAATAGAACCTGGGCACAATAAAAAGGAATAGGAAGCCAAGACAGAAACGTTCCAGTACAAGGAGGGCAGTCAAGATCTTGACTTATAGACAACTGCAATTTATTGTTTGCTCACTAGACGGCAAAGCAGGGCTCTTGCCCAAAAGTGGAGTACCAAATCTTAACTCATGACTTATAAACCAGTCCCTCTAACTCAGTTACAACTACAGACATCTCAATGAGTTCTCACAATTACCTTGTAATGAACCCAGTCAACAGCATCTCTGACATCCTGGAACATACTCCTGAAGGACATGAAGAGGTCTCCATCTTTAAACCCTGTTTCACAGCTGTGAGGAGAAAGCAGGTTGTAGCGGTCAATCACAGCAGGTAAGAAACATGACAAGGAGAGAGTTCAAATGTTGTTTGCAGCGTGTGTTTTCATCTTAACATAACAGATTCTTGTTTACTAATGTACTGTGGCTCAGTCTTGAAAGTTTAACAGGATCTGCATGTTACACAAGAACACCTGCTTGAAATGGATAGCACGTAAGTTTCTATGGGCCTGGGCCTCCATAGCAGTACTACAGCTTTTCTGTGACCTGCAACTCTTCTTTCTCCACCACAGCATTACAAGAAGGAATGACTGGGGATGTATGGTTTGTAGCACTTTACAAAAGATTAATAGTACTGAAAAAGTAAACAGTCCTTCTTTCCAACATTAAATAAGGAGGTGCCAGGAAAATCAACTGAATTTAATAATCACTGCTGAGAGGAAGGAATTACTTCTGTGTTGTACAGAGTTAACATAAGAAATTTTCTCTAGAAGATACTGTGGAAGTATCTTTGAGACATCCACGAGAGTTTGCATCAGAAGAAATCAAGGAGGATTAAACAGAGCTATAAGTATTATGACAGCAATCATCGTGTCTGTGATGAGGAAGCATACTTCACCTGATGGACTGTCAGCATAAACAGTTCCTCTGCTCCCAGGTAAAAGCCCATTAAAATCCCTTTGCCTTCCACTCACATAATATGCAAAGATGACCCATCACATGAGTCAGCAGCACACCAACATTCATATTTGCCACTTCAAACCACAGCTTGGTTTTATGCTTATGCCTATTTGAAAACAAGGTAAATACTCATGTTGCACAAACAGCCTTTTACAGCGCAATATGCCTGAGCATTTCACCTTTAAGTACTAAATTGTGACATGAGGGACTTGTGGTAACAGACTGAGGAAATTTAACCTTTCAGTTACTAGTTCAAACATGGCTCCAGTGGTCACAAGTTCAAAATGAGCTGCCTGGTGCCTGTAATCACCCTGTAATAGGTGTGTGGTCTTATAAGCTGGCCCAAATACCAGAGTTAGTCAGCCTGGTGATACTGATATATGCTGTGAAAGAAACCCTCATAACCAGTCTGTTGTACACACAGATCATCTTGTCACCACTAAATTCTCTTCATGTCAAAAGAATAAGAGGCCTGAACTTTTCCCCACAGAAACCACTTGAGGGGCCTCCACTGAAATTAAGAACAGCTCCATCTGTGCTGAACTGCTCTTTATAATAACAATCTTACTGTACCATCAGCATCTCGAACCAGAAGGAATACATACCTAGTGTACCGGTCACAGTTAGTAAAGAAATCCACTAGGCAAGCCAACAGGTAGGTCTCTGCAAAGAAACAAAGCACTATTTTAAAACAAGGATACCATCATACAGTCAGCTAACTTTAGGCCCTGTGCCCCAAAAAATAAAGTTCATGTAAAAGAAATAAACAGATAAGTAGAGTATGTCATTAGCAAAGCTTCATTGGTTTCAAAAGCACAGAAACAGACCTGCATTGGCTCACATTAGACTCACCTGGTAGATTGAATAATGTGTTCAGAATGTAAAACCTGTCTGTGTCATCCCTCTGGATAAATTTATTTGGATATTGATCCCGTGTTTCAGGCCTGAGAACAGATAAGGTGGAGAAGAATGAAACCGCAAGAAATAAAGAGGATAAAATGTGCTGACCTGCAAAATAGCGGGGTCACTTAACTTGAGGATGTTGTGCTTTAATTGACACTCAGCTTTCCCACATGCATTAACGGTGAAAGAACAAAACTGCATCCACTGTGCTGGCTCAGGCAGAACAAGGCACAAAGCCCTTGCTGCTGAGTCAGCAAACTGAGCCAGGCCCACACAGGGAAACTGAGTGGTCGAGAGTCCACAGCTCGACCTTAAGCCCCATGCTGCTGGCTATGAGGATGCCTTCAATCATCTACACTTTCATTGTTTGCTTATCTTAAACTTTCCCCCACTTTCCATGTCTTGGCTTTACACTCCCTGGAGCAGCTTTCAGCAGGGGAGTGCAGGGCTGTGCCATAGGAGGCTTGCCTGGGGCCCTCTGCAATTAATCAGCAGGGTGGCAATGACTAAAGTCATTTAATTAGTGTGGTTTCCTTCATTTCTGGAGCTTCTGAAGATCACTGTGACTCAGAAAAACTTGAATGCAAAGACAAAAACTTCTTCTAAAGTTTAGCTTCATGATGCAACAACTTACGGGCCTTCAGTGACAAGGTTTGTCACCTTGGGGCTGGCCTATGCTTGCCTTCCATCCATGCCCTCTCCCAACAGGGATATGAAAGGACTTGGTGACACACATCAGGCACGCAGCACTGAGGTCCCCTCTGCTCCCTAAAGCACCTTTTCTAGGGCAAGAGAAACATAAGCAGCCAGGGAAGGCTGCAGGAAATGGTAGACAATGCCTCACTTCTGACACCCTCAAAGGTCAGAAACACAAAGGGGTACAGCAACCTTGTTCCTTCTCCAAGCAAACTGAGGCCCTTGAGCTTTCTTAGCAATGGCTACAGAGATAACAGTCTCATGGGGCACAGGTCACTTCTGCTCTCAGCAGCACACATACAATGGCTTTGTCTTAACTGATCATTTGATGATGTTAAACTGTGCCAGGACAGGTGAACAGCCCTGGATTATCCCATCAATCCCTCCACAGAGCACACATCCTTCTATTCCCAGCACATCAAAGACGTGCTGGTGCTGGTATGGACATTTCCTCTACAAACATCTTGGGCTGTTGCTGTGCCTGGGAAGCTCAATGCATCCCCAGTCAATCCTGGAGCTGTAGGAACACCAATACAGCACCTGTTGTTAGCGGAGTCCCCATGACTCCTTCTACAATGGGCACCTTGAGGATCAGTGACACAAAAGAGCATATTAAGTCAAAAGAACAGCCAAGAGTCAGCACTCACCCTCTGAGGAAATTAAAGCCATGTGCACACACTAGGAGGTTCCCATAGGCATCAACTTTCAACAGATTTCCATAGTGGGTATCAAACACCAGGCCTCTGTTAAGAAAGTGATTTAAGGTATGAAGAAGTGAACATATTAAGTGTTGACCATTTCAATAGCTCTCTGAATAAAACGGAGTTATTGTTACTATGCAGATGTGGTCCCTACTGTGCCTTTTACCTGGCTGCAGGTGAGCAACAAGAACCCTGCGCTGTCAGGTGAAAGGTGCAGCTGGTCTGCTCTCCATGAACTCGAAAACAGAACCATTTAACCCGGCAGAGGCTTAGCTATGCACATACCAGGGAGGGCACCGGCCTCTTCCACAGGATCACAAATCTGACACCTGTGTTTGTGGTTCCCTGACAGTCCTGCTGGGCTGCAAGGGAGAGCAATGTGTGATAAAGGAATTTCTCTTCTCTTTTTCAGACATGGACATGTAACTATTGCACAAAATGCTTTGGACATTCCTAGTTCCAACTCCAGCAAAATGCCGTCTCACTTATCTAGTAGTTTGCATCTGGAGAATGGAGTCTTCCCACAGAGACATCTATTCCCACCCTGGGATGAAGGCAGTGGATGTAATGGTGACTTCATCACAGGTTTGTGAAGGGCTAATGTCTTGACATGGGCATAGGTGCACCCAGCAACAGTCTTGGCATAAAACATGCCGAGAGGATGGAAGGAAGGAGACTGCCAGACTGAAAACTGGAACAGCAAGCCAACAGACCCTATGGTCCATCTCTTCTAAAGAGCCTCCAAAGGAGTCTAAAATAGAAAAATCCAACAAAGGCACAAGTGGAAACAACTTGAAGGCACAGAGTAAGATCAAAAGGCTTGCTTAAAACAAGCAATGTCCTTTCTACCTCTGCTACCAAAAGACAAAACGTAAAAATTTAGTAACTTGGCACCGTTCACTTTGCTTTAGGTGTTTGATTGATCTAGACAGTGAACTGGATTGATTATGCTTTTATTATTGTTTACTGTCAGCTTAGTTTTCAGGATGTCTTATGCAACAAGACACTATTAATTAAAATCTTTAAAGAAAAAATGTTCTGAGGCATTCTATCAGCCTCACGGTGGACAGTAATGGTTCCTTCACCCCTTGATTTTGATTTAACTTCCAGTCCACTTGTGTCTCTGCTGTCTTTGCTTTGAAAAGTTATTTCTGGTCCATGTTTTCAGCAGGCCTCTTTTCTTGCACACTCCTTTGCTGGCATGGGTTCACGTGTTCAAAAGCCTTCCACAAACCAGAGCAGTTTGCTCTCTTCCCCATGATCTGTGGTCAACCACAGGTTTCACAGGCACAACTCCGAAAACCTGGCCTCACGTGTTGCCTATGAACTTTACAGAACAAATATTCAGGCCTTGAGCAGGCTGGGTCAGTATCTGTTAGTCATTTACCTGGTAGGGAATGCAGGATCATACACAAAATTGAGCAGCTCATGAGGGTATCCAATGGAAACTAATCTTTCTACGGTCAGGTCAAATCCAAGAGATTCGTATTCAGGGGATTTATACACTGTACCAAGATGAGATTTCAGTTAGAAAATTTGAAAACAGCTAGGGGGTTAAACAAGAAGGCAGTTAAAAGTAATGTACCCATTTTCCCTCCTCCCTCCTCCACATCACACGTTCCCTGTTCCCTTCTTCACTCCTGCCCTTCGCTGCCTTGGGTCCCCCAGCCTGAAGCCACGATGAAATTAGCTCAAGCTCCAGGACTGCAGCCGAGCAGAGGCACAGTTCAGGTTTCAGCAGCAGAGTGCACCCGATGAAATATCCATCAGTCGATCACAGCTCTCTGCATCAGGAAGAATGTATTTCAAACTGCAGCTCCTCTCCCTGCAGTCCTGTTAGGCAGGTGCATGAATGTTCCACCTGCCCGGTTTTGGTTTGATGTGTTTTTGCAAAGCTGATGAAGAAACCAATAAATCTGGGGAAAACATGTATTCATGGCTAGAAAGCCTGAAATTCATCACTGCTGTGATACTGTTACTGCTCTGGATACAATCCCAGAGCTTAGTATTGTCTTCAGATTTCATCTCAGAGGAATTTATGTTTGCTGCAGACTAAATTAGCTTGAAGGTAGAGTTGTCAAGTTAACTTACGATTTGTTTGTTAATAATACCATATGGTACTGTGAAAATCTGTTTGCTGTTACCCTTATGCATCAAAATGCTACTCCTCTAAAGCAAGCTTACTGTTCTTACATTTCAGAGAAGCTGCTCATCAGTGACACACACCTTAGCTCAATGCAAAAGAAATTGACTTGTTCAACTAAGTCATTGCTACCATCAGGCCTGTCTTCTTCCTGCAAATGACATTCCCATGTACTGGAAATGCCACTGCTTAATCAGATCATTAAATTAACATCTGAAAGGAAATTACTGTGTTTCTACAACAAACAGAAACCACTGTGTTTCTCTGATGGCATCTTAACATTTGCTACATGTCTTACATTGATCTTAAGATGTAACAATGTCAAATACAACCCTTGACCATCATGAGGGTTACCAAGGGTTCAATGGGCCCAACTGTCTCAAACACTTAAATACTTCATATTTAGCTAAGTGAAAAATAAAAATGTGCAAGTTACACAGCCAAGCTAGTTAGAAGGCAGACTGCTTTTCCTGACACAGATATAGCACATCTCTGGACCTCACAAAATATATTAACACACACTGTCTGTACTGCCCAGGTAGTCACCACAATATTTATACTCTTAAGTACTCAATCTGAGAGGAGAAAACAAATATACAAAATACTATAAAATACTAAAAAGAAAAGGACTATAGAAGAAACGAGACCGTTGAGACTCAGATGACAGGAACTGTGACAGGGGCCTCCTGTCTCTCTTAATCTAAAAAGCACCAGAACACTAAGAGTTAATTTTCCCTATTAAAATGTAATAAGCAAAATTGCAATGTTCTTAAATAGATAACTGAAATCAATAAAAGCTACCAATTTCAATTCAAGCATTATTATACCAATGCTAAACATCAAAATAATGATATAATATTCAATGCATGTAGTCTTTTCTATCCTTCATGAAAGGAAGGGTTGATTAAGCCATAGATAGGAATAAGCTAACAGAAACTACAGCTAATGAAGAAAGCAGTGACTGACAAGGCAATTTTAGACAGTGAGATAGTTGGAGGGAGCAAAAGGCAGTTAGGAGATGAAAACCACTGTGAGACAGCAGAGCATCATCTGATGCAGGATAGTAAAGGCACTTCCCAAGGAAAACAGTAATAAAAACACCTGCACATACTCAAAAGGTGAAAGTGCTTCAAAGCTCCCAGCTATGCCTCCAGTCCCCCTCTCTGTGCATGAAGTTGTTGCACTCTCCTTGTTAGCTTCCTGAGAATTTGACCACTTTACCAACTCATCCATAAAACATCACTCCCAAACAAATCATTTGCCCAAGGAAATCCTGCTCTTTCTGAACTCAACAACCATAATGATGCTGCCCAGACACAAGGAATCCCAAGGAGCACACTGGCCTCTCCTTTGGACAAGCAGAAATGGTTCATCAACAGCTCCAGCAGAACCTCTCCAGCAAAGCAGCAAGGCTAAACAACCTATGTAACTTGTTAACACTGCACCAGAGAACAGCTCTGGAGGGACATGAGGCCAGCTGCTCACAGAAAGCCCCCACCCAATTCCTTCCTTTATTTCCCTCTTTGCCTTAGATTTCTCACTACAGACCTCCTTTTAACCCTCTGAGTTTCAGGAAACAAGCTGAAGCACCAGCAGGAAAGGCTGAAGAACGTATCAACCTCAGCTTTCACCATCCCAAGTCTCTTTAAGGCAGTACTGCAACAGGATTAATCTGAATGTTTTGGGTGTGAGGGCTGGATGGCTATTCCCCTTGCTTCCTTGATGTCTCTTTCAATGAAATTCAACCTCTATCTCTTTCATGCCTCAGGTCTCTTCCCTGTTTTTCTACCACTCCACAGCACCTGGAAAATGAGAGCCTTCTTCTTGTCACAAACTATACAGAGACATAGGAAACTGGACTCCTAGGAACTGGAAAGGGATAATAACCATTCTCCAGTTACCATCATACTTACTGTTCAAGATAAACTTTTCCTTCAGACACACAGCTGGAACAGACTGGGAGCTCACCGAGCCCACCCTGACAGCATTCTACACAGCAGCACATGCTGCATCCATCGGTGTGAGCCACAACTCACTGATACTTCTCATAAGCTGTGTGAATGCCTGTTTCAGTAACTTGAGCTTCTGGGCAAACAATCTACCTCCTTCAGATCAAGTATGAACATGCTAACACTGCTGCAACTACAGCACCACATTCAGGGAAGATGTCCCAGTTATATGTATTACTAGATGAAAAAATGTATTTCAATATTGTACTCAGAGCTGGTTGCCCTCTCTCATATATTGTTTACTTCAGGCATCCATGAGGAAAGAGAGCAGAGAGGACAGATCAGTATTTTTTTCTGCAGCTGCACAATGAAAAAGGTTTTAAGTTCTCCTGGAACAGCTCCCTCCACCACAGCTGGCTGCTGAGACCACAACTGGAGGTAGTATGTGTGCCATGGCAATGCCATGAATTCAGGTATTTGCCATGCAGTGTCTCCCACGCTCAGCTCTTTCACACAGCTGAGAAGGTCCCAGTCTTCAAGCATCCTCAACTCTGTGACAGGAGAAGAGGCAGCGCTATGAACCCATTTTCAAACCACCCATACCCAAAGACAGTAAAACCAAAGCGCATGCTACAACTTTGATTTCTTTTCCCTTTCTTACTATTGGATGCCATGTCTCTGCCACCACACCAAGTCCCCAGCTCCAGTGGACCAACTTATTTTAACACTTTGTGTCTCAACACAGGAAAATGCTTCAGTGGCACAGGGCAATGGGCACCAAGTGCTCATGAATTATGCAACCAGGATGGAAAGAAAACAACCAAAGGTTTAAAAAACTAGAGAAGCCAACTGACAGCATTTCAGCCTCCCCTTAATACCATCACTTGGCTTAACATTATGCTATTGAAAGGTAAAAAGCAGTACCCCAGGAGTGAACATTGCAAGCCTCCAGGTCTGTGATGAGTGCAGGAGTCCCTTACACAGTACATTCTAGGAGGGAAGCCAATCTGGAATGAGCAGGGGTTGTGCAGTAAGGTATGCAATTCTCATGCATTTGTGTGGTTGTTTTTACCTTTGCTGCCAAGACACAGTAACAATTTTATGGCCTTCCTGAAAAGGAAAAAAAAAAAAAAACAAAAAAAAAAAAAAAAAGAAAAAAAAAATCTCTACAGAGGCTCCAGCTTATGCAAAATGCTGCTGCCAGGATTTTAACTCACATGAGGCAGATGCAGATTCAGAGTGTCACTCCAGTCTTGACGGAGTTACACTGGGCTCCCCTGTTAAAGAAAAAAATCAGACTGATTTTAAAACTGCAACAGCTCTGTGCCATGTGGGACTGTATCTGCTGGAGCTCTGTCCTCTGCTAAGCTCAGAAGCTGGCCTGGCAGCTATTCCAAATACACGTACGATTGATTTATATAGAAGGCACAGTTGGTAATCGTGCATCCTGCAGGCAAAATTCTGTCCTCATATCCACAAAGCAGTCTTAGGTCATCAGCTCAGTGATAATCAGGAGGAAGAGGCTATAAGCATGCTGCTCAAGTGACACAAACCCTTTGAGTTTCTCTCAGATGCAGAGCAACTGGTTCAGGAAAAGGTCCCATGCTCTTTTTGGGGCTTTGCCATTATTGTCCATTCCTCAGTCAGTGACAGATGTACCCATTTCAGGGCACTCACTTTCTTTCACACCACAAAATTCCTGCACATGTCGGTGCAGGAGACTGGGGGAGACTGAGTCACGAGCTACTCTGGGAAACTGAGAAGAGAATTTTGCCCTCCATCTAAAGGCACTGCCAGCAAGAGGCTCACACACTGGGTCAGTCTGACGTAGCACATCTAAATTCAATTGTATACTTTAACACACTTATGCTCTGATGTGCAAAGCATTGCGGGATAAACCGGTACCAAACCTGCACAGAGTGCTGCACTGTACTGCAGTGCACTGGTTTGCAAGCACACACAGTAAGAAGACCAGACCTATGCTGCAACTTACAGGTATGCACATCAGGAATAACTTTTGAGATCCAATTTGCTCTAAATACAAGGCTGAAGGAGTTGGAATGATGTTGCAAAAAGGATCCACAGAAGTATGCAGACCTCCTGGAAGGCTTCGCTGAAAATAAATGTTTAAAGCCTGTTTTGTTTCAAAATGAATAGCTGGGGAAGGCTGTAGCGCATGTGATGGCTCTGTTTAAGCTGGAAAAAAGCCCCTCAAGTGCTGCTCGTTCTTTCCTTGTGCCTCCTCCACACACACAAGAGATTTCAGATTCAGGTAGAGCAGCTTCTTATTGAAGATGTAACATGGTTTGTCCCAGGGCTTGTTCACATTTCTTAAAGCTAGTCATGGGTCATAGGAGAGAAGCAGGAGCTAATGTGAAATAAACGCCTCTTCCTGTGCTGCTTCAGCCATGTCACTTTTATGAGATGTATTTGCTGCCTCAAACTGCACACCTGCATGCAAGTTCATTTCCAATCACTATGGGTTTGGTGCTGTTAAAAGCCCTGAATTGAGAATAGTGACAATATACTGATTTCCCATACCACTGAGGCAGCTTTGAGGAAGCAGCTCCCCATCACCAGCACCCCGGTTTAGGAAAGGAAAGATGAGTTCAGGAGTTTGCTGCAGTAACAACAGAAGCCTGAAGAGTGAGCAGCTCCTATGGGGAGGGAGGCAGGGAGAGGACTACTAAATGATAACCTGAAGTGTCATTCATGCCTGGCTCTGTTCTTATCCCATAAGTCACTCACTCTCTTTAGCCAATGTGCTCTCCTCTGACATCCAAGCCTCTCCTGAAAGATTTTCATACCTTCCATCAGCCAACTCCTTGCCTGCCTTCCCTCCCAGCTGGAAGCCAAAAGCAGCCCAGGGAAAAATGCTCACAGTGCCCCCATAAGTATCCCTGCATTGGCATGGGACTTCACAGGAGCAGCTGCTGTCTGCAGCTGGTGCATTGCATGCTCTGATCCTTTGGCTACACACCAGCTTGGCTCCTTCCCCCACATCTTTGGCCCTGGCCACTCAGTCTCTTGGGAATTGAAACACCTTGGTCTACCCACAGTAGATGAAACTAACTGGCTTTTGACTTTCAGGTGTTCAGATAAGATCGGCATTTCTCAAACGAGAGGTGATGACCTCCTCCAAAGGGTTGCAAAAGCTTTAACAAACATGCAATCTTCAGAAATTTTACCCACTATCTGAGTTCTCCAGAGGTCACACAAAGACAGATAAGCCAAAAGGCAGACAGATAATGCAAGGAGTTCAGCCTTGTCTCTGAAGCACAGGAAATGCAGTTCAGTTACTTTGTGTTAAATCTTGAAGAGATGAAAGTAAAATAACTAGAAACAGATTGTTTCAGTTTCAACTTATTTCCCAGTGAGTAAGCCATGCAAATCAGGCAGTTAGGAACACACATGGTCAGGTGAGTAGCTAGTATCCAGATTATTATACATCTCAGGCACAACATGTATACTTAAGCTTGTGCAAATACATTTCTGAAATTACAGAAACCTGACTTAAAGAGATGGATCAAAGTGCTGCTCTGAACTGCACCACACATAAATAATGCAGGTACCTATTAGAAATACATTTATATCAATGTCATGCTGATGAGAAGTGCTTAGTTTAAACCTTGAGGACTGAGATCTCCTTTTAAAACCCCACCCCCTATAAAATACAAGTACCTACGTATCTTGCCTCAACAATGTCTATCAAAGGAGAACCTAGACTAGTCCCAAAATAGGACAGATCCCAGAGCTTCTTCACTGTCAGCATCTCCTCTGCACAAAGCCCCAGAGCCGGGTATTTTAGTGCCAGCTATCACCAGGATATCTGTGATAGTCATCCCTCCACAACCAAAGATACTATTTCGCAGAAGCACCAAACACTCATTCTCCAGCTCTTCTGATCACCCAACCTCCTACTCCAGCTGAGAATCCAGAAAGAAACAGTGAGTGACCAGTCCTTGATATGTTTCGGACACTGGACTTCATTAAAAAGTAAACCACATTGAAGCAACAGTATCAAACATACTGGTAGGTATTTGGCAAGCATTTCACATAATGCCATAGTTTGAGGAAAGTTGGTCTCGGGGCCAGAGGTCTGAGGATCCCCAGAAGTAACCAGGTAGGAAAGAATGCTATCTGACCTCTATATACTGACCCTCCTTTCAAGGTATCCCTTATCTTCATAACCCATTATAGAGAAATGCCAGTATGCATATATAATTAGAAGAGGATCTATGTTCTACAATACTAAGGACTTCAGCTTCTGTGGTACAGGATCAGGGAAAGTGTTGTCAGGTGCTGTCACTGAAACATAACAAAAGGTAAACAGTAATGTTTCAAACTGTGCTGCTATGTTAAAATAATTCATTACTTACACAGAAAGGAATCTCAAATGTCATGTTTAAGTTTCACACCTGGGTGTTGCTTCCCTTCAGTTTTGACAGCAGTCACACTGCTCAGCTCTGATGGGAGCCAAGACTCACTCCCTGGCTTCCACAGCCTGGCAGGGTGCTGCCATTTTGCACTGGAAACAGCAGAAGATTTTCTTTTCCATGAGAACTGGAAACCCTGCGGAGGTACCTGTACTGTGGGAGCCTCTGCATTAACCCACTCAGCTGGCTTGGCAATCCTGGGAGCGCAAACCTCCACTCCCCATGCCTTGCATTTCACTTTCCAAAGACCCACCAAGTGTTACCTCAACTGCCACAGCCACTGCTGACATTTCACTTCACAGGACACTCCTGTTTAAAACCTTGATCCTATTTGAAGCCCTGATTGCATACAGCACTGGTTTCAGTTCATCTCTGCCCACGTAAACATGTGCCGGCTATGTGCCTGCCTGCATGCAGGGCAATAGAGTTGTGCACGTTTGAGCTGTGCTCATCTGGGAGTTCAGTGCTGTAAACAAACTGACGAAGTGGTAAACGTGCCTAATTGTAACCGCAAGAAATCCCAAACGAAACCCATGGGACAACTCATATGTTTTCAATTAGGAACGTGGTGAATCACTGACTTGTCATTTGTTTATGGACTCAGCTGAACTGTGACCATAACGTATTTGTCTACAGACAAAACAAGTTGAAAAACAGCCAGGAACAGACCCCTATCCTCTTGACTCTTGGGCTTTGATTTTAACCACTAGACCATAAATAAAAATGCTCTGTATTATGCAAAGCAAAATTGTAGTATTTCAGTCTATATTTAAATTGAGTTATCATAGTACCAAACAAATAAAATGGGTAGCAGCAGTATGTTTTGTTTCTTTGAATTCACTCTGGTTTTCAATCTGCAATGAGAAGAAACTGCTGCTCATTGATCATAATTTATATTTACTCAAAGAAAGGTTTCAAACACAGAAGTGTTCTGTGCAGGAAGACAAAGCTGAGCTGTAAACACACCTCAATATTTAATGTACCCTTTCTATTTCACTAGAAATTATATATTTGTAGAGATCAGCAAACAAGACCTTGACAAAACCTCCAGGTGCATCCCAGTATACTTTTGTATGCTTAACACACGCTGCTCTGCTGTGCATGAACAGCCAGGCCCTGTACTAAACCTCTAGCAGCCACAAATGTTTTTGACACTAAATCTGATAACAGGAAGCAAGGCAAGAGTCACTATCATCAGAGGGTTGAATCTTTTGGTTCTGAGCTTCAGTGGCTCCCCAGCACCCTTTTCTGACAATGCCCAATACAGGGCTCTGAATGGAAACCAAGCACATACCTATAGAGAAGCACAAAGACTCTGCAGTTTCCATCTGCAGCAGTGCCCACAAAGCATAAAGCTATGCACCCACTCTGCAGCCTAAGAGTGATGGAAAATTCCTTACCTCTAATGTTCCTGCAAACATCTCCAAGTGCACAGTACAGCTCTCAGCTCTAAAACCTCTAACCTGGAACTGTATCAACTCCTATTCTCCCACTCTGCATGCTAAAAGGATCTGTAAAGACAGGGTTTGTTGTTGCTTCAAGGACTGACACAATATTATATGGCCAGCTTGGCTCCAAATCACTGGGTCCACACTTCAGGTTGTTTTTAGTGCTGCATTTCCACTTGTTTTAAAAACAAGTGTTGTCAAGTATCATCAGCTTTAACTCTTCCAAAGCAGGCTTATTAGTGCTCTCATTGGTAAATTCCAGATATTTTTAGCTTCCTGCTGCTGCACCTTGTTTGCCTTTGATGTGACAAAGATTTGGTCTGTTTGGATTTGCCTCAGAGGCTGGCAAAACAGAGCTTAGTGTTGGAAAGATTTCTTCTACTGAATAAAAATGCATGGCTTGAGGTAACAACAGCAGCACTGAGGTCACATTTTGCATGTTGAGAGAAGCAATTCAGACGGACTCTGCTTTTCAAGGAAACTTCAGTTTGCCTATTTAAATAGTTGGCATGAAATTCCTCTGCACTGGAATAATATTTGAAATATGACTACACAGCCACCTGCTCCTTCATGGGAATATTTTACTGTTTCCTAACACAAGAAAATCTTTTTTTTGTACTTAAAAAGTGGCCTTCCCGATTTACCTTTCTCAGATACAGCCCACTAGGAGTCACAATCCCATACTGGAAATATCCCTGCATTTCCATGGAAACAAACTACCGTGCCAAAATATGGGCTTCGTTCTTCAATGAAGACTTCCGAACAGGGAAGAAATAGTTGCATGGGCTTTGTGTTCAAACATAATTTGCCAATGTCTAGAAATAAGAAGAAAATTACTTAAAAGTATAGTAGCCATTTACACACTGTATCTCAGGCAATATTCAACTGTGTCAGTGTCCAAACAGATCCAGCTTCTTATTTCTTTCCATATTCACTTAAGAGAGAGTCTCAAAAACTACACATTTGTTTGACAGTGTGTACCTGGGCTTATAAGTAGCAGAGGTGCCCGTGCTGTCAACAAGCCACTTATATAAGTTTTAAACATAAGCTTTAAACATGTTTTTCTGTAGCATGCTAAAATAAGGCGTTCACAAAGCAATAGCACACATGTGATCTCAGACTTAAAGCCTTCTGCACTCTGAGCTTTGGTTCCTCCTACAGAGTAAGTTTTTTGTGTCATCACAAGGGTATTTGCAACTTAATAGTACTTCTGTTGTGGTATTAAGATTACTAGATAAGGGGATCTACTACAGTGAAAAATACCTCCATATTTCCATCCATCTGGCAAAGACAAGAACTGGCCATTGGTGTACCAACAGCCTCCTGACCCAGATTGGTGTTATTCTCCTGTTTTTAAGAGCAACAAAACAGTATATAGCAGCTTTTGAAGCTTTCCTTACACTGTGAACACTTGTTCTTTCATCAGCTTCTATCTCACACTGATTCTTGAAGAATCCACAGATAGCAGACTAGCAGTTTGTCAGTCAGTGATTTACTGGGACAGAGCAAGCAACAGATGCTTTCTCCACTCCTCATTCCCAACGCCAACATTTGAGAACCCACTGCTCCAGACCTTGGAAGGGCAGCAACAGAAAGAAGGCATGGGCAGTAGCCACTCAGCACTGCACTGGTATTTGAAAAAACATCCAGTTCAAAGCATGCTAGGAACAATTTAGCTTCCTCATCTGCCTTTAGCTTTGAAACACTAATGGCTAAACCAGCCTCTGAAATCTGCAAAATCTGCACCTGTTAAACTGGAAACGTGCGCATGTGAAAAAGCAGATAGCAGATGTGCAATAGTCGAGCATCTCTTCGGTTTTGCTAGAACAGTCTGAAGGCTACTGTTGTCACATCTACCAAATTCTTTCTCCAGCCACCATACTATTTCTGTAGGACAAAAAGAATTATATTGTCCGGAGAACTTGGAAAGAAGCAAAACTGGTTAGTATCTCCCAAAAGAGCCTCAAAGCTGGTAGTCCTTAAATCATAATGAAACTAAAGACAAACCCTTAATCTAAGCAGGAGAGCCTCTTTAGAACATTTGTCTTGGAGTCCAGTACCAATAAACTTACAAGAACAGTATCTGAACAGAAGAACAAGTAATTCTTTGTAGTACATTACAAGCTCAGCAACTTTTAAAAGCATTCAGTTCAATCTTTCATGTATTAAACTCCCACGTTTATATTTTGTTTTTCATCTATGCAATTCAGAATTTTTCTATACAAGGTACAAATTCATTAGTCCCATTTCTCAGTTGTGGAAAGCAAGACACAAAACTGATACAGCTCAGCTACAGTTAAAATACTAGATCAATTGAAGAACCAGTCCTTAATTCAGCTGCCACCTTTTCTCCCAGATCATACGCAGCAACAACCCAACCCTACCTTCTGCTTGAGTGTATTTTTTCCAGACTAAATAGGTAAAGAAAAACATTTCAAAAATAAGATGTGGGAGTGAAAAATTTCCCTTTCCTCCAAACTGCAAGGATGGCTTGGACACCAACAAACACTTGAGGAGGGGGCAAAACCTGTTTACTTATGTTGCGCTTTGGAGTAAGTCTGGAAAGAGTAGTGCTGTCTTTCCCATGTCTTTTCTGATGTGATGAGAAGGGAAATGCTACAGCTGAAAGCATAAGTAATTTTGCAACAAAACCTTTGCAGTGCACCAAATCTTGGCATTAAGTTGGCAGTTTCTAGGACACAAACTATATTCCAATCATATTATGTTGTATTAATCACATTTGCACTCAATAAATGCAGTATTTTTCAAGCCTCATTTCCCCTTCTTTTATTAAAAGTTTTCAGCAGCCAGTGAAAATTTTATTATTGATCTGGAGAACACGGAAGCAGCAGTGATTTAAGTACAGGAAATGCATTCCAAATGAAAACATCCTGCCTATAGATATTACATCTTACCTGCCTTAGAGACAGAAGAGAAAAAAATTGGAGAAGGAAGGTTGTCACAGAGCAATTTTCTCAAGCACAATTGAGTTTGTAATTCTTATTAATTCTCTTGCCATCTGCCAATGGCCTGGTGAGAAACTACAGCTTTAGCCTTGCTCCTGTCTAGGAACATCTATCCATCACCTCATTGCGCCACCTGTCCCATTTAAGAGCTCGTAATGCCAAGGTCTCCTGCATTACTTGAATGCAGACCTACTAATTGCAAGTGTAGCTCACACTGAGAAGGAAGCAGCCAAATAAAATGTTCTCTGAAACCAATCTTTCTTTACTGTATTTCCAATGGGCTTCACCAACTCTTAGTCTCAGCTGGGTGTTGCAGTGAAGACTCTCTGCTGACATACCTTTATCTTTCTTCCTGGTTTTTGCAGTAAACACAAACAGATTAAGGTGTGACTCATTCAGATTACATGCAACATGTTCTTTTACCAAAGCACAGGCAGTTTTGACACAAGTAAAACAGGAAGGCAGCCCAGAATTGTTACTGACTACTGGTTGCTTAGCCAGTTGGGATGAATAAGCAGAGCTGAATCATTTGGTTAATAAAATATACTATTTAGCAAACAAAAATGCACTACAAAGAAAGACTCAAATCTCTCAAACTTAAGAATTTAAACAAGAATTAAATTCTCAGTTCTGCCCTGACAGCAAACACGGCCCATCAGTGGTGTGTGCAGACCTGGTGTAACAACTTCTCTTTCCAGAGAGCAAGGGATTCCTGGGGAATCAGCACGGGCCTTACTTTGTGGCTGGCAGGCAGCAAGGACAGCAGCAGAGAACAAAGGGCTGCTGAGGTGACGGCTGCATAACATCACAGAAACTTGTCTTAACCCCCACTAACAGCAAGGGCTGAAATAGCTGAAGACTTGCATCAAACTCTCTGAGATTTTAAGCAGAGCTATTTAACTATGTACACAAACAAGAGTCAAACCCCGCTGTTCCTTCTGCTCCTTTGACTCTCCTCCCAGTAACACTTAACTTGGAAGAAACATTCTTTTCTCGTGCACTAAATGTGATTCACTAACACAAGCAAATCAATATGTTTAACAGGAAGGGGACAGTCAGCTTCATAGATAACACTGACTTCTGAGCTTCTAGTATTATTGTATCCAGCACATAAGCCCAGAGAGACATGGGAACTTCCATACATGTAGATCTTACCCCATGAGGATGCAACAGCAAAGCTTGATGGGAAAACAAGGAATCTAAAACCTGTGACAGTTATTTCAATTTCCTTTAATTTTATTCTGAGCTTCCAGCAGTTTAATTCTAGCTGTAATCACAGTGGCTACAAATTCAACAATTTAATGTCCATAATTTCTCAGAACAAAAGGCTAAAACCTCCAGGTTCTTTTCTTTGTTCACCTATCCCAGCCATTAACAGTATTTCTCACCCCTATGTAAGGAAAGAGATAAACACAATGAGAGAACATCTAAGTTACTAACAAAAAGTCAAAGTTCAACCTAATTTTCTCTTGAAAGCAAGCAAAATCACTGTGGCAATGCTGTATCAGAGAGCTTTGAATTTTTTCAATTCTGAGTTAAGTGGTCCTTTAATTTAATAAGGCTAAGAAATGCTACCTGATAAAACAATGCATGAAATCATATTTTATGGGCAGTGTAACATGATGATACTAAAACTGCTGTCAGTTGGCAAGCTGACATTCTCAGTCATGCTAGTAGTAGAACATATGATCACTGCAGCATGCATGTAGTAGCTGTTACAATATACTTCAAAATGGAAATGCGACACCCCTAACAAAATTAGATTATTCTACAGAGAAAACAGTGTTGTTATTATTGTAAGTAGATTTATGTTCTTAAACTCAAAGTACGAGAACAAAATTGTCTGAGGCTTCTAAAATTCAAAATAAGTCAAGTGATTCTGACTTTGCTGGCACTGAACAATCTTCTAAGCAAGAGTTTTGGTGCTACCAGTGGCCACTGACTTGGGAGTAAGAGAGAAGAGTGACACCACAGCCTCCTCTTCACAAGACAGGTAATTCAAAATAATCATTCTTCTTCTGAGATGCTGAAGTGTGCATGACAGGATGAATGTTAGTTCATTTCTGACAGTTCATTTCATCAATTTATTTCTGATATTAAAGTTCATGATAGAGAGTGGGGAAAAGAGGAGTCATATAAGTTTTTGGCAGGGTCAATGGCTCTGGCTGCCTTCAATCACTAGATATGAAGACTGTGCTTGGGATATTTTTAAACAGCTTCACAGAAAAGTGACTTAGCAATATATGAAAGTACAAGTGCAGAAAACTAGATGAGGAGCTGATGACAGTGGAGATGCTTCTGTTCTTCTTTGGTCTATTTACATGTTTTGAACAGTCTCCAAAAGGCTTCTGCTCAGCACGCACCATCTGGTATGCAGATACCATTTCCAGATGTTAAATTACAGATAAACTAGCTTCTTACATTATTTTTTCTTTTTTTAATCTAGACAGTATGATCTCTATGTGAAACAGTGTGTAAGGGACAACATGCTCTGACAGAAAACATGACAGGGTTTAATGAAAGCACTACAACATACTGATGCAATACTTCATTTGCCCCACTCTTTGTTGTCAATTCCAATTAATTAGTATTACCATAATCACATTCTAACACTCCACTCCTTAAAGCTCCTGCAATTAATAGGTATTTTTTCTTGTATGCAACAGTTATATATCGCAAATAATGGTCAGATAACAAAAGCCCACAAGGAAAAGAAAGGATGACTCTGAGAGACATAAGAGGCAACAAACAGGGAATTCTGTATGTTAATTTCCCAGTCAAGTAAAAAAAAAAAAAAAGGAAATAGTACTTACCAAGCATAATGCTTTTCATGTGCAAAATTCTTTCAAACCTAATTATACTCTTACACCTCCTCATAAAATGATCTGCAACTATTATCTCTGTTGTACCACAGAAAAAGCCACAGGACAGCAGCTTTACCCCAGAGTGGTCCAGATTTCCAGTTTTCTGCTTGGATCGCAACCCATTTCATTTTTCACCATACCCTGACACCATACCCCTGAATGCATTGACTTTGCCTGCTTCACTGCAGCATTGTGATCTTCCAGCCTTGGAAGCCTCCGGTTCCCATGTCCCTGGGTATCATTGCTTGAAACATTTACATTTTTTCCTCTCAACAAATCAAGCATCATTTTGCGGATAACAACACATTTGCTCTTTGTTTACAGAAACAAGCAGCTCTTGAGTAAAATGAACAGTCAGAGAAGTGAGGATAGTGCTGAAGCTCTCCTTCTGTCAGGATGAAAGTTAGCAACACACTTCATGTTCCATGCCAGCCCCACTGGGATCACCTGAGTCATGGGGAAATGCTGCCAGTTTCAAAAGGCACAGAAGTTGTTTTTCCTTTATGGATGTGAAACCCACAACTTTTTCTTTTTTTAAGCATTTGTTCTTGCACAACTCTTTGCACTCCCTAAAGGCACTGTCACTAGGTGAAACAAACACGGAAAGCACGCACCTGCAGTCATCTCCAGCACAGATTAACAATTTCAGGACTTAAAAAGTGACAGGAACTTGAAACATGTAAAAATAAGGCATTGAACAACCAAACCTTTTATATATAACTACTGCCTCATAGATAACTCCTTAAAAGAACAAAAGCAAGTGATCTAAACTGCAGTTACCTGCTACAGGCTCCAAAACTACTCCTTGCAGCACTGTGTTGAACCATGAGCATACAGACACCTTCTTGCCCTTTGCATAGCCACCAATCCTGAGACCTGTGATTCTCACACTGTTCCTAGCCACATCACTCATCTCTCATTCCTTCTCAGTAGAAACAACAACTAAACGACCATACTTGACACACGGCATTAACCCGGT
This sequence comes from Forpus xanthops, assembly GCA_032466535.1. Lineage (NCBI taxonomy): Eukaryota > Metazoa > Chordata > Aves > Psittaciformes > Psittacidae > Forpus > Forpus xanthops. The sequence continues at coordinate 33,069 of JASSUY010051063.1, read as the reverse complement.
ATTAGGTGTCCCTGACACGCTACCTCCCATTTTCTCAGTTTATATTCAGAACAGTTCTAAATTGAAATATCAAGGGTGGTACGAACTTTTCATCCATAACCTTGGAAGCGGTAAAGAGAAAGAAGGCAGGATCATACGTGACACCCTCAGTTGCAGCCTGTGTGATACTACAACTTAGGAAAGTGTAAGCTAGCTTTTTATCTCTTCCTTCCTTAAAATACATAACATCATGTAAGTCTGATTATGCAGAAAAGAGTAACTTTACCCCCTTCTTCCTCAAAAGCCTCAGAGAACTTCCCTGTCAAGTATTTGAAAGATGGGGAAGTCATGCAAAAAATTTTATGAAACTAAAAGGTCTTATGCAACCTCCCAAAGCCTATCTGCCATAAAGAATGGGCAAAGCTTTCTGACATAGCTTGTTCAGCTGACACAAGACACTCCCCCTGCCTTGCCTCCTCTGAAAATGAGTCACTGATGTGTCCAACTGAGGAGTGGGAAAGAGGAAAACCTATTCAAATATGACCCTCCCAGGACACCTGAGGGCTAAAACTGTAGCCAGCCATATGCACCAAGGATAAAATAAATCACCTTGTTATTCAATGCCAAGCTTGCACTGGGGATAGTACCAAAATATAGTGGAATTTAAGGAAGCAATTAGACTTATTAGCTTTGGTTTCTTTGACACTCATAATCACTTGATCATAGTACAGCAACATGGTTTGTGGTCAAATACAGCTTGCAGATAACAATTTTAAGGGAAATACCTAAAATTAAAGTGCAATGAACAGTGAACAATATATATGCTAATAGAAAAAGCACCTGCTAACTGGAGTAGCCCAACCAGTAACGGGTTTTTGCTTAACAACAGGCAACACTTGAAACTAACTCAATGACAAAAATAATTAAGGAGATACTCACCAGCAAGTGTATAATCCATATCAAAACCAAAGCACTTTATCTTTTCCATGGCTAAACTTCTGTTTACAAAGACCCTGTAAAGAGAAATGAAATACAGCTATAGACATGAGCATTTTGAAAATAATCATGTTTTAAACCAAACACATTGTGCCAGCTGTCGGGATGTCTGCTCTCTTTGGTCAAAATCAGAAAACATACCTGAAAATGGAGGCAGGTTTCATTTTTTGCCATGAGTTCTCCTGAAGCAAAGTCATGACTTTGCAGGGTTATTCTAATTATCGGTATGCTGTCTAAAGATGTACACGCATGCATGCACACACACGGCTTTGCATGTGACCTGCAAAAATCCCTAAGAATAGAAGTGCAAAATCTCCTGAAGCAAAATTCAGTGATCAAGTGAGAGGAAACTGGAAACAGCAGACAGAAATACAATCTGCTTAATTAAAAGAAATTATTACAAAGCAGTAACAAGGAAAAGAAACAAACATTTCTGTGAACAAACTCACAGCATTTGAGCCCTCGTTGGAACTGTATCTGGAAATTCAGAGCAAACCTGAGCAGTTCAGTTTCCACATTTACACCAATAGCATTAAAAACATTTTGAAAAGCTCTAAAAACCAGCAACAGATAAATTTTCATCCACAAGAATGTTATTTCCATTGTGAAATTTTTTCTTTTCATTTATAACTCCCCTGCAACTCCTCAAAACTCTGCTATTTTTAACATTGCACTTTTACTGTTAATGCTTATTGCAGTAAGAATCTAAGCTGAATACATACAGGTCCTTTTTGATGACAACATTTTAATACACCATATTCAATTTAGTTCAAGTAAATAACATGGTGAAGAAATAGGTTAGAGAATATTTTCTTCTTCCCACTCCAACTACTACAGTAACTAAGCTGCTTACGATTCCCCAGAACTTTAAACCCTACAGCAGACCTGTAATTCAACAGAACCTCTCTCCACTGTCTATCTTAACTTTAAGAACAAGACTCAGCTGTGGGATGGAAGCCGAGCTTCTTAACACCGACCTCTGACAGAAATCCCACATACCGCTCCAGCTGGGATGCCGAGACAAAACTCTCCTGTGTGAGAAAAGCTGCAGAGCCTTCACCTATATGATTTCAATATGAGAAAACTCTCCAAGTATTTACCAAGTACATTGCCCTCAGCACAGCAATTATCCTCTTAAAAACTGACATTGGCAGCACTGCCACGTAGGAGTGGCAGTGCAGGGACTTACAGCAATGGAGACGGCAAGTGCAAAGCCAAGCACTCGTACGTTCCAAACAGCTAGAAGAAAGCACAGGGAGATCCTCCTTGGCACACACATTCTGGGCAGGTGGCCGGCACGACGTGCCCATTTAACTGACTGTGTCAATCCTCTGCAGCTCGAATTTTAACAGCAAACTGCTAACATCAAGCTATTGCACTTCTATGCAAGTTGTCTTACCTCATCTCTCACCGATGTGCTCCTTGTTTAGTTCGTAGCAGTCTGATTCATCTACTTGTCTGAATCATATTACAGAATTCCTTTAAAGCTTCCCTAGTACCGATGTAATTTTGCTTGGATCTGATTTGACTTCAGATGATCAGTATGTCTGAACCAAGCCTTAAAGTACTGTATATCTTCTTGGACAGTGTTCTAGAAAACACATCTGTGCCTAATTTAACCAGTCACTGGATATCGTTGTTGTTCCACACAAATCCGCTTGGAATACAGTTTCTCTGGCAATAGTATACGTTCCCCCTAACCTTGCACACTCTCTCTGGGAGTCACAGTTTCCTGGCAAAGTGCCTGCCTTTGACAATGGGGCTTGTCACTAAGGGGCCTCAGAGGTTATAGATGACGCTCTTTTCAGATAGATTTATGTATTACCTAAACAAGACAAAATGATGGCAGGGGGGTTGGAGCTAGATGATCTTAAGGTCCTTTCCAACCCTAACTATTCTATGATTCTATGATGGGAAAAAAAATGGAAACTGGTAAAGAAACGCCTTTTGGAAATACGAGATGGGATCATAAATCACTAATATTTACTCCTGAGATGTCTGGCTTTTGAGTAGGTGGAGCAAATTATCCAAATCTGCAGTTTGAATCCGTGTTTGTGTTAACATCGAGATAACTGTTTTACAAAAGGCCAATGTAAAACGCTATTTTGAACTAAACACAGTCTCGCAGTTTGCATAATGAAGATGATTCCATTCTGTTGCTGCTGATGCCAGGAAGTTTATTTATTAGCCAATTCAAGCATACAATTTCTGATATCATGCTTGTGCAGTTTCTTTCTGAAAGTGGAGAGCTTTAAAAAGGAATAATGTATCTCCAGGAAACACTGGCAACATTTTCTGTCCAACCTGCAGAGTCCAGTTTTACTCTTGGCTTTAAGCTTAACCCCTGGGACACAGTTCTCCATCCTTCTCAAGAGGACAGGAATAGGAAGGGAAATTTAAAGCAGCTCAGAAAAGCCTTTCAGAATTGCAACATTTGGGAACAGTTTCCCAAGTGAGGATGAAAAACAAACACCAAGATGGAGCCAGATGAGCTTATAAAAAGGGTGGTATTACAGTTCCTGTGAAAGGCAAAACCAAGGAAGCTGTGACCCAGGAGATCTCTTCTAGTCCAGCCTGCCTATGTTTAGATGATGACGACACCAAAATGACCAAAAGCCATGGAAAGATCTCTAAGTCCCTGACATTTTTTTCAATGCTTGCTTTTGGAGTATTTACAAACTGAACCCTGGGACTATAAAAACCCCAAACAGCATGCGTTGATACCGAAGATCTGGAAATAAGTCTTATGACTTCAACCTGAAAATTACTATACCAGCCCCCTCTTGGTAACAGCTGGTGAAGAAGTCTCTTGCTCCATCAAGTTGTAAGTATTGCCTATGACCTAGAAACCATATGTGGCAGGGTCTACTCATGCCCCAACAGTGCACAGGACCTGGCAGACTTCAAGGCTTCCTACTGCCTGCTCTGACGTGGCAATTAATTCACCAACCAGTGCTGGAATGAAGCAGAGCAAACATTTTAAAAAGCTAAAGAAGGCTATTACACAACATGTTCAGCACAGGAAATGAGAACACTTTAATCAATTTAAATTTGGATATGCCTTGACAAAATAAATAGCAGACTAAACTGTGGCAAAAAAGAAAAAAAGGAATCAGTTTCACTTCTCTTATGAAGGACCAGATATTGGGCAGATATTGGGTTATTTTGCAGGCACTCAGAACCTCAAGTTTAAATCCTGATAAACAAAGATGTCGCCCATGGACAGTGACCCCTAGACACAAGGGGCTAAGTAGATACTTACAAATATTTACTCCCAGAAACTGATCAGCTTAATACAGGAGGTTTACTTAAAGTAGTAAATAACTGCAGTATCCTAGAAACTAAAGATAAAGGTTGTGATTAAAGCACCACAACAGTTTCTGGGAAGACCCAGGTGCTTCTCAGAAGCTGCAAGACTTAGTCCATTTCAAAGCTGTGCTTACATTCTAATCAAATGTACTCTCAGCCTGGTCAAATGCGTCTGTTGGCTACCAAAGTGTAATGTCATCACAGAAGACATATAAAGAAGTAACAGGAGGTTTTTTTAATGACTATAAAGCAAAACCAACACTAAGACCTTAAGGACCCTATAACCACCTGAGAGAAATGATCCTCTGGTGTCTAAAGGAAAGGATGAGATGACAAGTATTTAACAGCTCATCTAGATGAAGAAAAATCAAAGAAGCTTCCGGATTACAAGCAGTAGAGATAAAGTCAGAATAAGAGGAAAACTAAAACCACCCAACATTTTTAGTATGTAAGTTTTGATCCAGAATAATTTTTCCACTTAACAGTCACAAGTAATCACACTTTCTGTTCCCCTGAGTTTGGTGGGATTTTTTTCCAGAACATACTTGTTTAAACTAGGGGCACTGGAGTTAAAAATTAAGCTGATTTTAAAATCTAGCAGTTCTGGGCAGTAAGACAAATTAAACAGCAGGCATAGCATGAGAACACCCTCTGCATTCCTTGCACTGAGAGGCAGAGGTAGGTGCCTAAACCCAGCTCCCCAGCTCCACACCTGTCTGCAACCAGAGCATCTTCTTAAATAGGACATTGTCCTTCTGTTGCCTTCTCTTTCCTTCTGGATGAAAAAGATTCATATTTCTGCTTCTGGGAATAGCCCTGTGAATCTCCAGAGTTTTGCACTCCCTGTGCAGCGTGGGTAAAGCAGTTGGCGCTTGTGGGGAAGCTGGCTGAGGGTCCATATCCAGCCCTATGGGCTCCCTGCGTCAGTTCAGGGTGCAGTTGGGAGTGGGGAGACAGCAGCCTGGACTTGGGATGCTTTAGCAGACCCACACCTTTAGAAAAATGGACTTGAGCTGTTTAAGAAAAACCACAAAGAACATTTCCTCTGTAATGAATTCTTCCTCAAAGATTGAACCCTGCAACTTGGCCTAGCAGAAGGCTCTCGATGACAGTATTTATTTTCTTTTAGAGCTCTATGAATTGTGCTGGATAAGAGAAAAATGCGTTGTATCGCAAGGAAGAAGGAACTGCTGAGCATGCAGAAAGATTCACAGCACCCTGATATCCTCAACACTGCAATTCACAGCCTTTTATATTTTCACAAGGGAACTGATCTCAGTTTTGTTACTGTTCTTGTCAATCAATTCCAAGGCAGGAACCTAAATCCAACTCTTCTCATGTAACACAGGAGAGAAGCGAATGCAGAGAGAGAGAAATGTTTTTATTTTGTTTGTACAAAATATCAAAAGTACTGTGTGCCCCGAATTAAATTTGCATGAATAATAGTCTTGTAATATGACCAACAAAATAAAACAAAATGCACAGTATGATATAACTAAGGAGGAACCTGGCACATGGCTCACAATTCCTCCTAGTGTGAAAATGAACAATGTGAGGCGAGGTTTCTGGAACAGTGCACTTTAATAATGATTTTCCAAATGTGTCTGGAAAAGCCTTCAGCAAGAAGCATTCTTTGTCAGGAGAGCATGTTTCACTAGAAATTAAATAAATACTCATAAACTTGCAACAGCGCTGAATGGAACAGCAAATGCAGTGGGAACTGCTGAGCATGACCTACATGTGTGTTTAAAGAAGACTGTGGTGGACAGTTGGGCTTGAGCCAGCCATGAAACAGGAACTAATTAGCCAGAAGGCTCATATTCCTGTTTCCTCAAAGTTTAGGCACTTTGGTTAATCTTCACTTTGTGGACAACTTCCATGTTTAATAAGCTAGAAGAGTTAAAAAGAAATAAGAGGTACTAAGTGGAGCCTCCCATGTCCCAAGTTCCCCATAGACTCTTAAAAAAAGGCTAATAATTAAATAAAAATCCCACTAATCTTATGACAACTGGATGTTCTCAGTATTACTAGCTAGTCCCCAGATGTTGTGTTATTGGGGGAGATGTCATTATAGTTCTGGTTACAGGTGACTTCTGCCAACAGCAGTGAACACAGATGAATCCCTCACTGACCTTACTTATCTGGCACAAATCATGTGAGCAACCTTAAGAAGATACTAACAGATATCAGAATGTCTTGTCTTTGGGTGCTGGATACTCTCTTATCTGTCTTAGAGGGGATAAGAAATAAAAGTACTTCAAACTACTAAACTCAGTGTAATCATTCTTTTGATAAGCCTTGTCTCTTTAGGCATGACCATTCCATATATTCTCATTTATCGGAACATTTTTGGGTCTTTTTTTTTTTAACAATGTTAAGATTTTCAGAGTTCCATTTTATCCCTGTTCCTACCAAAGAGGAATATTCTAACAGGTCAGGATGTTTGCAATCATATTTAGAGATACTGTTTGGGCTCAGGATGATTTTAAGCAGATAAAACAGATAGGGGACAGAGAAAAAGGGCATCAAAATATCCTGGCCACTTCTAGTAACATTTCCAAATAGTGCCCTACAGTTTCACAAGACTAACTCTCCTTGCAAAACTGTAGTGACATAAAACTGGAAAATCAGGTTAGAACTGGAACTTTAAAGTCTGATGAGGCTGTATCCAGAAACATGACTATGAGCACTTCCCTCTGAAATTCAGCAGAATTCAGATGGAAGGAGGCAGCCTTGGCCATTTCTGTTTCCATTGTTTGGGTTTTCTTCCCAGGCAACAGCAAAGTGCCAAGAAGCTCACTATGGATTCCATCCCAAAATAACACCCGCCTGCCCTGTGAAACTCTTAAAGCTAGGGATCATGGGACATTTTCCATGTAATTTCTTTATTATTAATTTGGCAAGTGTTCTGCTTTCTCATAAGCTTGCCCATTCTGCCGCCTTAGCACTCCCTCTCCATCCTCTCTCCAATGTCCAAAGCACTAAAGCAAAATAAAGAGAGCCACACACTGCCCCCTGCTACACACAAGTCACCACATGAATCCAAGGAGGCTGCATCAAGACGTATGAGAACAGACGATACACAGCAGTGCCTACAGAGGTACTTCATATAGTTACATGAAAATACCACACATCTCTGATGAAAAGAGCATTTTCAGACTGGCAAAGATCTTTCTCTCATTTGCCGCTTCAGTGAACTGAATTTTAAAGAGACTTTATGTACAGCTATCCAAATGGATAACCAGTTTCAAGCCTCATAGCCTAATATATAACATTCCCACATGTTAGCAATTGCTGACAATCCAGTGCCAAAACTAAATTAGCATTGAATAGTCCAGTTTCAAAATTTGAACAAACTAAAAAACATCTTTAACCCTCAAAATCAAGACAACCAATTGCTAATCTTTTTGCTTTGTCATTATTTAAGTATATACCTTTTTTTTTTTTTACTCAGGAGCTCAGTATATTATTAACAGCTTAAATCGCTTAACTCAGATTACCACCATAAAATGCTTTGAAAGGAAACCAAAGCACAAAGCTATGAACCAACATATTCAGTACTCTATGCCCGGTCAGCAGGAGATTTAGGATCAGAAATCACAATGCCACATCCGCTGCACTAGCCAGTAAACAACAGAGCAAGAAAACAAAACTAAAACAACAGAAACCCCACGTTCAGGATAAGAAATCTCAAATTACTCTGTGATGCAAAATGATAAAAGTTTCCCAAAATCTGTATGTTTAACAAAAAGGCCATTTCAGCTTTACTGCCCTGTTTAATCAAAACCGGAATAAATAAACATAAATGCAAATACCTGTTTCCTGGATCTTGGTAACTGTCAGTAACAAGAGTGGATGGAGCACCAACTTTTTCCATTATTTGCTTTAACTAGATGTAGTTGCTATTTAAACCCTAAAGAGCTATGTGAGATAATCCAGAGAGTGCCTAGAAGTGCTCACTCCAAGTTAAAAAATAGACACTAGGGCAATTTGGTGGCTCAGAGTCAACCTAGTTCTTGCCTAATTACAATCACGTTAAATGACAGTACTCCTCCAGAACAAATGATCTAGTGATTATCCTCTACCCGGAAAAGTCAACAAGCAGTGCATGAGGGAGGTGGCCTCACAACCACATACACTAAAGAAAAGCCATCTAACAACTACACATCCATTTTATTTCCGAATTCAAATGTATGTTGCCAACAGCATAGTATTGCAGTATCCTCTTACCAGTGACCTCTGCTAGAGAATGAATAACATTTAGCTTGTATATTAATTCATCTCTAGACCTCACCTCCAACAGGCGCCAACAATGTTGTATAACAAGGTTCATGGCTGCTAGTAACACTACCTAACTGAAAATCTTAGTTGAAGTCATCAGAAATACCCTGGAGATAAATCCCCACCACTTCTCCTTCCCTACAGACTTTTTTGATTCTTGATGCTGCTTTTATAGCCTCTGTGCAGCAGAGTATACATGTCCGCATTCACAAGTTTTGTTTACTTCATCAGTAACCTCAATACTGTGATTTCATAAGCAGCTATACAAACCGATCCAAACACCAAGCAAAACTTCTGGGGAGGAAAACAGCTATGAGAGGAAAACAGCTATAAATATTTGATTTTGAACATTCTTGCCTATGGCATTCAGACACAATTATGATATAGTCATGGTACTCTGAGTCAGTATGCATTACACCAGTTAAACCAGTCCCAGCTGGGATTTCTGCCAACAACGTGATATGTTGAACATCCATCCACCAAGTATGATACAATAAGTGCTACACCTGAAAAAACACATGCCTGGTACAAACAACCACAGTAAAATATGAATGTTAGAGTGGCATCTTCAGAGCTCATTTTTTTTCCTAAAGTTTTTGTAATGCTTCGTGCCCACAAGAACATTATTTTTAGTTTTTAAGTTAAATATTTTGTTTATATTAGAAACTTTTTCCCTTATTTTATGCTGTTTCAGAACTTACAATTCAAGCATATCAAAACTGGCATAGTTCATGAGAACTAGAAAGCTAAAACCATTGGTATAGGTATCTCCACCGATACTTAGGTAAGCGTGAAGTAAACAAACAATGAAACAAGCTTTTAAAACTCCACACTTCAGAAAACCATGCATTACTAGCAGCATTTAGAAAATACTAATGAATGACTCTGAGCCCAATTGGGCTTCCAACATTGCTATGAAAAGCCAGCCCCATTTTACATTTATGCTCATCTGCAAATGCTGCCAAGCTCTTCCAGCCTTCCAGGACTGGGTCCATAAAATCACTGGGGTCATCTTTAAGGTAAAAACATAAAACCAAAAAATAAGAGTTTTAAATTCAGTGTTCTTTTTCATTGTGTTTGCTTCTAAGTCACTTTAGATTCATGTTTTCAAGGTTTTTACCTTTAGCTGCTAGAGTAAGAATAAAAAGAGCAGAAAAAAAGAGAGAGACTGGAAGATAAAGAAAAAGGAAGAGAAATAAAAAGGAAGAGAAAGAAAAGAATCTTCACAATGAATGCCTTGTCTTTCATATTTCTCTTCTCATAGAATTGCCAGTGCTTTAGCAATATCCAAGTCAGAGCATATTTGGACCTCACTGAAACACACATCCTAGAACCGATGGCTGTTTCCACATCCTAACAATTATAAAAATACTAAAAAATATATAACATAAAACAACAAAGAGGAAACACATCAGTCCTTCTCTATCCTTAAATCTTAAAAGTCCTTCCTTGAATCTGCACTCACCTTTTAAGTAACATCACATCTGTTAACACTGAGATCACAAAAAATACCAGAAATAGAAATCTGACAACACTGTCACTGGAATGAGGTTGTTTCAGATTCTTACAATACTAGATTATCAAAATAACTCCCATGAAACTGGTACACCAAAGCCATTAATAGCACAGATTTATACTACAGTCTTGGCACTGGGTTCTCTTACTCTCTCCCATTCCTCCCTCTCTCTTATTTTCTCCCTCTCTCTTATTTTCTGCCTCTCTTTCTTTTTAAAAGAGGATAGTAGTTAAAAAAATATGAGTCTCCCTTTAACGTATTTCCAATGTTGCGCTTTCCACAAAAATCTGAAGTGCTGGCAATATTTCTGCTCAGTATGCTTTGAGTAAGACAGTTCTAGATTCTAAAAAAGGGCACTTAAACTGTACCACAGATTAATTTTGGACTACCAATCCCAGCTCCTACTGGGAAACCCTCCTTTATATGACTGAACGCTCATCTTCCATAGGGAAATTCTTTCTGAAAGTAAAGACTTCTTACATGAGTAAGGCAAATATGATGAGGACTTGAATGTGTGTGCTCTTAAGGATAAGTACTGCTTCCTTTGGATCTTGTACAACACTTAGCAGACTGTCAGCACCTAACCATAACAAATGTTGAGGAAATACTTAAGGAAAAAAAAAAAAAAAGGCCTTACTCCGACTTTATTTCTATCCATCTACATCAGGAGTAACACAACTAAAATCATATGTAAAATTATGACACAAATGTAAACCTGTCAACGACTTCAACAAGGTGAAGACTTTGCCAGGGAATGGTAAAAAAATCCTTCGCTTTTCACACGATATATATAGTTACATTCATTAGACATTTCTATGTCTGACAAAACACTTGACACAGAGAGACTCAAATAATGCCATCACATAAGACATGTGTCCAAACATATTCACTGAGAATAGGAAAGCTTCAGAAATTCATCACAGGATCCATCACCTATCCTCAGATATTGCACCTTGCACAATCTGGCCTGTCATATGATGCTAAGGCAGTTTTGTCATATTGTATTTCATTTGGAGAATCAAGAGATACATAACATTTTCAAATACTTCCTCATAAATATCACCATATATGAATCACAAATGCAACGTGGCATTTCAGCATGAGGTTGGGAAGCTTGACTTCTTCTGTTTCTATATCAGACATATGTCTCCCCAGCTCCTGCTGAATATACTCTGATAATCACACTGCATGACTTCTCAAATTAAACAAGCTAAACTTTGAAGATACACCTCCCACAAACCGAATACTGACAATTACTCGATGCTGTTGTTTTTAGCTTCATAACAGTCCAGACATCTGATAGGGATACAGACTGTATCCACCTTTTACGTTTTATACCTGGAATCTAGGGAGCTGTGGGCTAAATTCTTTGCTCAACCAAATCTCCAATGGGATCTTGTGAAAACAATTCAGTGTCTATACTTTGATTCCCAAACCATAAGAGTGACATTTCTTTTGTTCTGTACTCTGTCTTGTTTATTTAGACTATGTTTGTTTTACAGCAAAGATGGTTTTAAGCACACCTACCACAGAAAGGAGGCTGAGATCCTGCCTAGTGATTTTACATGCTCCTGTGGTGCACACAATTTAGCATACTAGATATAATTCTCAAACATTTAATTTCTGATCTCATTTTATTTCCTCCTTATTCATATCTGTGCATTCCAGTGCCTAAGGCTATGCTCTCCCAGTGTGCACTCCAATAACTACTGTAACACTTTGAATGCGGAGTATTTCTTGACTTGAAAGCTCCTATCCCAAAATCTAACTTGTATTAAAGAAAGCATACCCTCACTCGTTCTAGTACATGTATCTCAACTCCACTGTTTGCAAATTCCTAGAGGCTAATACTGTTCTATATTCCAAGTTCCCTTCTACTAACACTTCTGCAAGGAAGGTAAGAACGACCTTTCTGTTTTACCAACAAGCAAAACCCAAGGAATGTGGTTTCTATGCTTAAGTTGATTCCTCTGTCTCAGCACTTTAGTTTTGGGGTTACATGAATGACTCACCGGTGATAGGCTTCCCGGCGGTACTTTTTCAGGGCATGCCCATCCATGTTTGCAGGGAGATCAGCTGCATTCTGGAGTCTGTCACTCCATGAGGTTGTCATCTTCAAATGCTTCTTTATTTCTGGAAGATAGAAAAGTTTGCTTAAATTCAAGGTTTGTTGCACCAGAAAGTTGACTGTTTCCTGGTACGAAGAGATGCAATGCCACTCAGGAAGTCTTGCAAAGCACCCTGTAGAATGATCTGAGTTTGCAGGTCAAGTAAGATGCTTTTTTTCCAAGAAGTTCAATGAGATAGGGTGTTAAAGCAGAGAGCTGGGAAGGCTTCTGCACGTGGCTGAAACTACAAGGCATTCCTAACCACTGTGGTGAAAATGCATTTAGAAATAGACCTTGTCTCATTTTTGACCCTAGAGTTGCTCATATGCACTAGCTATAGGTGATGGAAAACCCACTCTTTATACATGAGAAAAAATAGGCAGGGCAAACCCCCAAAACCCCAGTGGGTCTGACCTTGCCATTTTTACCACATAGCAAAAATAGAGCCTTGTCCTTGACCATGTGATGTCTAAGAAAGACAAAACTTCAAAACTTCAAACTGATGCTAAATTAACAGAAACATTTGGAAAGAAAGCAGAAAGATGATCCTTTGTCCTCTTCAGGTCAGCTACATTCAAATAGAGGAAGAACACACTGCAAACCTGTAAGACCAGCAAAGCAATCACCAGAAGATTCATTTCACCAGCAGACCTTCACAAACATCTGCACCCTTTCACAAGTCCTGCTTCTCAAAACCAAACCACCAGACAGTCCTCCTCATCAGGAAGGCCTTGCAGCGAGGAAACAGAAGTACCTTTCCTAATTGTGTTTTTAACACACTGGGGCAATCCTGCCTGCCCCCACTTCCACCCAGATGCATATCCTGCTGTGTCCCTGGCACCAGGTGGGATGATGAAGCAGCCACTCAGTGAGTCAGTTCAGCTCACAAGTCCAAGTCCTCCCTCATCAAAACTAGCAGATGAAAAGCAACCAAAACCTGGGTAATTCTCCACTGGTCAGCAGGCTGAACCCAGCTCAACCTGCCACAACGGTATCATTAGGGCCAGTGTGAAGAACAGGGTGGGAGATGCATCCCACAGTTATACCAAATTAGGTATAACATGAAACCACATTCTTGTGTAACCCACACAACTGCTGGACCACAGGGCCTGGCTTGTTTGCTCTTCCTTAAAAGAAACAAAACTACCCACAAGCTACGCGGGTAATGATACAGAAACCATTTCTAGACACCTTTAAAATATGACTGCCCTCATTTTATGGAAGAGAAACTAGATGATTTCATCGAGGTAGAGAGTACAGCTAGTGTCCAGACCAGCAACAGAAGTCACAGCACTTTCAGCAGCCACACATGTGCTCACTTTCCTAGAGGAAAATATGCATATTTTTTGTTAGTTTTAAATTTGATTAAAGAGCAACAGTTGCAATTATCACAGCATTTGTTTGTCTATTTACCTACTAGTTGCTGCTCATAAAAATCAAACAGACGGCAAACTGCTTGCCTGTAAATCCTCCCTCCTCCAGCATTCTCTGCTTGTCTCCCAGTTACTATAACCAAGGTTTACAAATGCATCTTCTGCCACATCCTAAAGGTCACCAAATTTAGGCCCTGGCAGGCAGCCCAAGGGACTACATGCCAGAGCGGAGAGCTCTCCCCCTCCAAATTCCCTGCAACACACCCAGCAGAGGAGGTCAACACAGCACGAGGGCGACAGGCTATTCCAGCCAGCCCAACTTCCACAACAGGGCATGCAGGGAGAAACAGCTTCTAAAATAGCCCAGGCCACCACCACCAAGGGCCTATAAGTAATTACCAACTATTTAATCAGTGGCCAAAACCAGAGGGAAGGCAGCACAGGGCACAGAACTAAACAGCCCCCAGGCATCAACCTGTTTCACTTCAAAGGCACAGTACTGCCTACAGCAATGCTCCTTATGGCAGCAAGGGCTGCAGCAGTCCTTGGGAGATGAGCAGTGTCTGCATTGAAGTGAGAAATTCCAGGTCAGCAACCAAGAGACATGTAGCACAGTGAGGGATCTGCTATAGACCCCAAAACACAACCACAGGAAGGGCTTGTGTCCCCAGAGCATGCAAAAGCTCTTGGATATCTCAAGATGGTCCGGATCATCACTGCCTTGGTCTTACCTGGAGCTATTTTAAAGCTACTGACCTAGAGCTACAGATTCAGATCCAAAAGGCATATACATTTAAGGCCTCTAAAAGGCATGTTAAATAGGTCTGAAAAAACTGTTGCATGGCTGGTCTTATGACTGTCAAGACAACTCTGGGTCTTCCAGGTCTTCCAGCTGAAACAAGTCCAAATCCAAGCTTCCTGTCATTTAGGAGGCCTACACTATTCTGCTTACCCAGCCAGACACATAGCAAGACTGAAAGATTTACACCCGCAGCCAAAGCCAGACTCCATTCTGCCAGCCTCTTCTTCCCACTTCATCTGCTTCCCATCACCATCACAGCACATCAGAGATGCTGACACAGGTACTTGGATAAGACTGTTCCCAGCAGCCATCCATGCCAGACATCTGATAGTTCACCAGTAGTATCCTACAAAATACCCTAAGATGCAGATGGCAGAAGAATTTTAGCAGGCTACCTTTTATAGCATCCTTTCTGAAATGAGCGCAGCTGCTGGAGCTCCTATATGGTGAAACCCTCCCCTACAGTAGCAGAAACCAGACAGCATCTTTTTGTGTGTGCTGGGATTCAAAAGCTGAGATGTGAAGAAACCAGAAAAATCTGAGTTTCCATAATAAGCAAAAAAGGCCTGAATTATTTTAATGATCCAGCAGTATTTTGCTGTAGCTGTGATGAACAGAGTTCATAGGAAGGACAAGGTTTGTAGACAGCAGCAGTATCTTTTATTAGACCAACTGGTATGGCTGGAAAAAAATAGACAAGACCTTGAACACACATGCATGTCTAAGTTTTCAAACTCTACCAGTTGCTCTAATAAAAGTTATTACCTCTACTCTGATTTATTTATTAAAATCTTTCTTTTAGTGTTCACATAGCATAAACCAAAAAAAATCTTATGCTGAAGTTTTCTATTACAAGAACTCAAAGGCTTAGTTTTACAGCTTAACAGGCTCCACTGGCACTGTGACAATAGCATACTGCTCTGAAATAAAACAGTAACAACTGACAAAAGATATTGTGATGGATGTTCTCACCCAGAAGTCTTACTCACATAAAACATCCCACAGACTTCAATGAAATTGTTCTGATCCTTCAAAGGTGTGAAGATGAGCCTACCTGCGTGGGTAAGAGACTTGGGACCTGATCCCTGAATATAAATCCCTTCTTCTAAGTAGAGAGAGCAAAATAAGAAGGGCTGAATAACTGCATACACTTGTAAGCCATGAGGATAAACATCTAAGAGAGCAGGCAGCCAGCCAGGCAAGATTCTCAACTCCGAGCAAGTGAAATCTGATGCATCTTTCTTTAGTTACAAATCCATTTTTGAAATCGATAATCCGTAAATAGCTTCACATAAAAATAGAAATCTTTACATAGATAAAACATGCCAAACCACCTCCCCATAATTTACTGCAAACATGCTCCTTGCTAATGCAGTCTTAATTAAGCATTTGATAGCATTTACAGTACAGGGTTCATTTTGACAAAGTATTTACAATCTCAACTTCAAAGCTTTGATACAGAGCTACTATGAAGCACACACATGCTTTGGTCCAAAAGAACATGAGATATTTAGCACATATTTTGAAATAAGGCCATTTGCTTCTTTTGTCAGGTTTTGGCTGATTTCAAGTATTATCCAGAGAGTCCTTTTGCAGGTACTCACACATATAAAACAACATGTCCAGAAGCATTCCTCTTCAAGTTTTAGTATTATTTTTCTTATCTTTTTTGTCCAGCAATTAGAAAATTTTGCACTTGACATGTTCAGCTTAAATGCACTGACTGTATTTTTTCTGAGTTTAATACTTTGATGATGCAATGCCAAATCAGAGGCACACACACTAAAATGCAGAGATGAGTAAAACACCAGTGACGATCCCACTTTTTTCCAGGATATTCTCCGAGAGCTTATATAGCAGAAAACAAAAGCATCACTAACCAATCCCAAGGTTGTAGCGTACTCATGCTGATTTGCCATGCACTACATCTGCCTCTTCTCACACATTCTGCTTCAAGAATCATTAATAACATGTCAGTACGACCCACACATGTACATGCACAGTGGAAAGTGAATAGAGAGAAAAATCATCACACCTAACATTAGCTACTTAAAAGCTTTGCGTCTAGTCAGATGCTGTGGGTGTACAGACAAGTCTTGTGGTGCCTTTGCCAAGCCTACAGTAGTTTCTGGCTCCCCACTGCAATGCTGCTCGGTCTCAAGGAATTTAGTGGGGTCTCATCAAGGGAGGAGTGAACCACACTCCTCATAACTCAGACCTACATGTCCCAGATGTACAGAAAAGTAAGGATGATCACAGAATTAATGAGTACCATCAAAACACACTGGAAAACAGCACAAACTGCTCCTTGACCTCCTACCAGTACAGTGTGAAAAAAGACAAGAAGTCTTGTGATAAATGAGCTTGCTGAATTTAGTGGAGGTCTCATGTTTGGAGAGCTAAGGATAACAAAAAGGGGATTTTCTAAAAAGAAAGCTTCTGAAGAGAGGTGAGGCAGCACTGAACAGACGCAGAATAACGCAGAAGGAACAGAATTCTTCAAGAAATGGCTCTAGTTTGCTTTTTCTTAAAAAGACATCAGTCTGTTAACCCCTTGATGGTAACAAAGTGTATCCCATTCAGTTTGCTACTGGTGGGGATTTTAAATACAGAAAAGAACACGTTTAAGGAGCCAGTCTGATTAAGTCTCTTCAGGAGCCCTAAAACAATTAGCTCCATGTGGTTTAGGCTACATCAGCTTTACCTGATGGCAAACCTAGAAAACATATTGCAGATGACAACACTGGATTCAGTTAATGAAGAACTAGAAGACAAAGTCTTGGTGAAGGCATCCGTTTCAATGGGTATCTATACCATGCCTACAGATTTTCTTTAAAGTGAGAACTAGCGGTACTTAAGCATGACAAAATCCCTGAAGCAGTGGGTTTCTGACTCTTCCAAGCCACAGGGATTGCATGGATGCCAAACGTCACTCCAATTGACATTGCAATTTTATTCTGGATTGCAGCTTCACGCACTAGCTCTGTTAGTTTGCATAGTTCCTTCCCAGTTCACATAGCTCCTTCCCTCTCCCCCATAACGCTGGGATGACAATTCAAACCATTCTGTGTTTTACTGCCAATGCTGCTGCTTAATGGTCAATGCCAAATTGTTTCCAAAAGGTGTTTTCAATTACTGATGCTTTTGGAAAATTATCATGTCCGTGACTTGAGATGCCTGGCAACACTGGAAAACCACAGTTTCCAAATATAAGTAGTGAAGCTTGTAAATTACCTAAACCAGGAAATTGACTTCCTTGTGCCTAAAGTTAAGTTCTTCACTTGAAGAGCTTCCAATTCTGGGTGGCTGCCTCTCTGACAGTAAGGCTTCAGACTCATGATGGGAGGAAGGACAAAATATAATCTTCCTATTAGAATATTTAATTACTTCCAAGAGACACTTCAAAGCTCATGATAATTAATACCTGAGGTTGGCTTTAAGCAGCATAATTCCGTATGCCCATTACAGGGAATTAAAGAGATAGAGATCTGCCGTTAAGAACCTGTTAAGGTTAACCACAGGCACAAGTATTGAGCTTACAGTAGTAAGCCTGCATATTTACACTTATATGAAGAACCACCGGTTATAATGGATTGATAACACTCTCCTTGTCCCACAGATTACTAACTCTCCCACCCCCAAGCTTGCAACACCGGCTTTCAGCCCTCCCGCAGGAAGGGTGTAGCTGCTTCTCTTGGGCACCACCATGGTGCTGACCTCAGTGAAGCTGCTTTTTCCAAGAGCAGCTTTTAGTGAAATTGGTAAAGCATTCCCAGCCATACTTTATTGATTATGGTCTGACTGATAGATGATGGTAACTCACAAGTTATTTCTTAATGGGTAAGGTATAACAAGGGAAAATGCTACCCATGTGGCTTATTACAGGACTTTATTTAATTGCAGGCTTAATTTAACCTCAGTCAAAAAGCCAGATGCAAAAGTAATGGCTATATATTAAATATGCATTTTACATGGACTTTTTAATCAGACTATTTCTACTGACAACCATATCCACAGAGTGGCTGCACAGTGCCTAGAGCTCCAGTAATAATCCAGGACCCATCAGATGCCCTAAAAAACAGAGATAAATGTGGAGTTTCTTCAGGTGACCATCCATTTCTATCCAAGGAGTTCTATTCATTCAGGAACTCCAAGGAGCACTAGTTATTTAAAGTATTTTAAGTATTATTTAATTATCATCAATTTCATGGATGGTTAGAAAGGAATCTGGAAAACTATAAAATCCACAGTGCAACTCTGTGAGGAGCAAACCTCAAATTTGACCCTGAGTATCATGAGACCATCCACTCTCATTTATCTGCAACCCAGCTTACTGCATTGAAATGGGAACCACAAATTCTCCAGTGAGCAAATTAGCATATTTTCCAGCTTGCATATAGCTCACGCTTCTCTATCTCCTGCAGAATTAACCTTTCAGTTGTTTCCAACACACTGCAACTTAAACAGAGAAACAGCTTGTTAAAGGTGTTCTCCGCTTCTCAAAGTCTAATGTGCCCTGTATCGTCCCGTTGCTACGAACAAAGGAGGATCATACTTAAGGAATGTGACCCTTCATCCAGAAGAGCAAGAGTGATGCTACAGAGAAGAATCAGCAAACACGAGCTCTCAAAGAAATGATGTGACTGCGGGTCAAATATAATCCTACAAATATAATGTACAAGACTACCAAGCAGGACTCCATGTGCTTATCTGTCACTCCTGCAAACGCTGCTGGAAAACTGTCTTGAGCCAGCTGTCCCTATTCAAGAACAATACTGATTATATCAAGGACAGAATAAAGCTGTGAGAGAGAGCAAGGCTGGAGTGGAAGATTGCCAGTTTACAGAGAGGGGCTCTGAGGGTGATTTGAAAATAGTCTAGAAGCATTTACGAGTATGAGAAGAGTGTAACTGTGGAGGGCTCTCAGTACAGCAACAAAGGAACAAGAGCCCATGCCTGCAAATTAAATAAATCCACACAAATAAAAACTAATAGAGGGCAGTTAATTATGAAACAACAAATTTCTGAAATAGTTTTTCCAGCACCAAAGGGCTCTAAATGCAGGGGGCAAGGGATGGTGTTTAAATCAGTCTTTTTTCAGAGTCAAGAATTAATGCAGAAAAGTCAGTTTGAGCTACACAGCAGGTCAGTGAAACTGAGCATCATGCCTCGATGACTTCTTCACCTTATGAGCCAAAGTATCACTGAGTAAGAGGCTGAGGCACAAGCAGTAATTGGGAAGGAATCTCCAGAGAGAAGTTTCACCTGTAGAGAAGGTGAATGGACAAACACCATCATCAACTGTGCACTCTAAAAACCCTGGGAAACTCGCTTCCTTGGGAAAAGGTCTTCAGCAGGCTGCAGCAATCTCTGCTGCTGAGGAGGCTCCTAAACTGCTGTCCAGCTGACCGCCTGCCAACAGCAAGCATGGACCTGGCTAAGATGTTCTCACTGCTTTTTGGTTCCAGCTGTTAAATTTCAGTAAGAAATACGTAAGATCATTCAAATGTTTCATTCACGCTGCTTTTCCTGTAAGCAATTCCTCTGGTTGCACAGTGTCCTGAAAGATTAAAAACTAGAGCTGAATTTGATCCTTTTGCTGTAATATAGTCCTCCCTAAAGAAAATATTTAAGAGTTCTCTTGTTCTTTAGCTGAAAACTGGCAGGCAGGCTTTGAAGCAAATACCCACAATGAGAACTCGATGTTTGACTGATATCTGCAAATACTAATATCATTGCTACAAAGATGAAGCATGACAGCATGCTAGCCAAGCTGCGGGTTAACATAAATGGAATGAAAGAAATGCGAGCATGGAAGTGAACACACTGAATTCTGCAATCAAGATAAACTTTTCTATTCCAACTCTATTATTTTACATCAGAACAACCTGAAGCATCTTTAGCAACAAATGAACTTGCAGGCAAGAATAGACAAATATAACCTCTGGTACTCAGTATTTCCTTCCCTAAGGAAACTGCCAGTTTCTTCCACCCCCTTCAGCTTGTCACCCCTAAGTAATACTCGGTGTTCAAATCTATGCAAGGATCTATAACCAATGCAACATAACTGAGCACTTCTCTGTGAGTTACAGTTCCCAAAGAGAGAACAAGATGAGACGTGCCATCCCCGGAGAGAGAACTGTAAAGCCATCCTTCCACATACCAATTGCAAACCAAGAGATGACTGCCACTCTAACCTGCTATTAAGAATTATACAACAGGAGCTCTTTTGGCAGCAGATCACTTTCAAAACAATGACGCTTTTCATTAGATTCCACTGTGTTTCAGGAAGCCTTAATAGAATTAACGGGCCTTTCCAGAAGCACGGAAGCAACTGACAAAGAATTTGAGATGCACAACTCCAATCAGTAGCACAGTCATTCTGAAAGCATGCAACTGGATCAGCTTGGATAACACAAACAGCCAGAACTTCTCTTTATCTCTGAATGCTGAAGGTGAGGAAGGACATATTTATTGGCTTCCTTACTAACTGCGCTTACTGGTAAAAAAAAAACCCTTGTCTCTGAAGATCACATCCTTGCTTCATTTTATATAAAAAGCAAAGATACTGAAAGCTTATTCTGTTTTTTTTTTTTTTTTTAATCTTTGAAAGTAAAACAAAGAATAACTTTTTGGAGACACCTGAGCTCTCTTCCATGCTGGCTGGGCCCTCCTTATATGCTTATGGACTACATAAACAGATGTGACAGCAGAATCAGCATCTGAACCATCTCCACAGACTGGAAATACAAGTTTACATATCCCTCCAGCCTTCACTCAGCCCAGATGTTGATAGCCAGCTGGCCAGTCAGCATAAGCCCCAGAGACACAGCACTCCTCAAGTGACATGCTGTTGAGGGAAGAAGCTGGCATACTTGAACTGGGGAACATTGGCTCCTCCTTCATAAAAAAAGTTACTGAAAATAAACACTGAGATCAACAGCTGAAGATGATCCAGTAATTCTGAGAGCTGCTCTGCCAAAACCAGTGAGAACTTTTCTCTGCTAAGCTTTTCGTTCTCCAGCGCCATTCCCTTCTTCTTCCACCTTCAAGGAAAAAACCAAACGCTCATATACTAGCATGATTCCTTTTCCTTTTGAGATACTACCTGCCAATAAGAGGCAGATTATTGACAAATAAGCCCATCTTTCTGAAAGAAGATGGATGAGCTGAGGACTGTGGAACTAAGCCAGACACAGAAGAGAAAGTCTTAATAGCTAGCAAGGGCAAAACTCAGCCAGTTTCCAACTTGCTGTTTGTCCACAAAATACAAACAACATAAAAGAATGACATCCTCAGCTATAAAGAGCACCGTGAAGATAAAGAGGTTCTTGAGTCTCAATTATCCCCACATAAAGGACTCCAGATGTATACTAGCCTACTACCGATTTCTCCAGCTTCCTACTTCTGCCCTTAATAAAGCTACCTGTCTCTCTTCCAAGATGCCTTCCCTGAGACTACCTAGCCTTTCAAGTGAGGAAGGCAAGAGCCTTCTGCAACCAGACTCAGCTCATCAAAATCACCCTGGACTGGCTCTAACACTTCTGGAATACTCACCAATGCCAGAAGTACAACTCCCTCCTCTATATTCCTCCTAGTTCAGTAACCACAGGCAACCCTTACTTGAGCCACACTGAAATCTCCTTCTCCCAAAACCAGAGTTTGGACACGTACTTGTCACTCATCATGGAGATAGGAAAGTGTATACCCCAAACCCTTCCTGCACTCTGCTCTTAGCCAGCAGTCCCACACAGCAGCTCCTTGCCAGTGAGAAGCAAACTACACAGACCTACCAACAGAGCAAGCACAAAGATGAAAAAACAGGGAATGTGAAGTCTGTAGGTGTTTTGAAGTGCTCTTACAGTAGTGTGAAGTTCCCCTCCACATGAAAGAGCACAATTCATTCTCTTTGTGACCTGTTTTTTTAATCAGAGGCAAACATAGTAATTATAGTCTGCCTGATTAAAAATGAAATTACAATTCTGTCCTTAGGGCACAATAGTGTTCCCACCTAGATGTTATCGGCCCCTAAACCTCATTTATCTTGACAGATGTGTAGTACTGAGGCTCCACTACAGGAAACTGTACTAGTAAATTAATTTTACAAATACTTTCTCTGCAGAATTCCCATGTTCTTCCAAGACACTGCTAATTCATACAGCATTTCTTACACAACCTATGTAACCTAATTCATCAGTAAAATAACTGAATCTATGATGACTTTGAGCTTTTGCTAAGTTTCTGGCTTCTCTTTGATAACCTAACTGTCTCAGCTTTATCAAGTGATACCAAAGGCCTACATTATACAGTTTTTCAACTGTATTAACTTCTTCGGAAACTTCTTACTACCCTATCCAAGAAAAACACAAACCACTAGGTTCATCTGAAGAAAACACAGTCGTCTTTCCATGGTCCCTTCAGTTCACCGTTTTTTAATATGTTAAATCATTCCTGCTGACATAGGAGACTGTTCCGTCGCAGGAGCTGAGGACACACATAGTTCTCTCGCTGTACTTGTAGCAGCACAGCTGGTACTCAGAAGAAACACGGATGAAGTGACAGACCTACTCCACCAGCTGTGACCTGGAAGAAATCCGTCAGCCTGAAGGATAAGAGAACACTAATGAAAACTAAGAAGGCATCAGCAGTTATCCCAAAACCAGAGGCGAGAATTCCCAACACTTGAACCTTCCCTCTGGCCAGGACTGCTCTCTTCAGGGAACCTCAAGTATCTCATTGGGTGTAGACTTGAAGACATACTCAGTAGTCCAGTCAAGTTCCTGCTGCAGATTTAATGAACAGCTTGAATCCCCTGGGCTCTAAAAAGCCTTTAAAATTGTTTGTCCCAAGCAGAGCAGTACAACAGTCCTGGCTGCCTGAGGAGGGCTTCTTTTCAGCCTGTTACCTGACCTACTGCAGCCACTAAAACAAAAAGCCTGACCATGTACCCAGCCAGCACAAAGCCTCCTGTGCAGCCACAGAAATGCCTCCTAAATGCTTTCAAAACAGCAATTGAAAAAAATCCCAGCCTGGCTCTGAGCGTCACAACATGGGCAGAGAGTTCTCTACAAGTCCTAACCTTTCCAATACTTGTTCCTGACCCCAGCAGCACACATCGATTTATGAGGACTGAAAGTGCTTTTTGTTAGTGTCTATGTTAACATCTACTCTGTGAAGAAAAATGAGTGGTGGATGAGTAAAACATTGTTAGCTTTTCATCATTCGTTCCCTCCTGATTGCTCAAGTTTATTGAGCAGTTCTTTGTTCTTGGCTCATAAAACTGCTAGTGCAATACTGCAAGAGAAGCTAAAAACCATGTCAACTAAGAGGTTAAGAACCTACCTAATCTATTATCACATGAAAAAAAAATGAAAAAGGTTAGATTACAAATGCATTCTTAAAAAAATCTTAGAAAGGCTACAGCATTATTTTTTCTGGATCAGAAGTGAAAATGTCTCCAAATTACTGAAGGCTACAGATGGATATTTCATGCCCTTGCCTGTGGCAGGGTGGTTGGAACTAGATGATTTTTAAGGTCTCGTCCAACCCAAACCATTCTACGATTCTATGACCTCAGTTCACAGCAAGTAAAGCTTTTTCCAATTAGTATAAAGTTTGCTTATAAAATATCACATCTGCTTATGATTCCAGCAATGACAATTTTTAATATACTCACTATAAAATCATCCCATTTCAACACCACTATAAGGAGGATACTAATAAACACCAGAGCATGTGCAAGATAACATTCTGCTCAGGATGTCTGCAGTCACCAAGTGGTTAATGGTACAGGAAAGCAAATGCCTTCTAGCGGCTGAATTTGTGTTATTAACTAAAAAGGACTTAACAGAAGACCATCTGGAATGCCAGTCACTACTTAGCAGTGACACTTTTGGGTAGAGCAAGTATTATGAAGAATACAGAAGAGGGGGCTTATATCTACTTTCTTGAACCACTTAATCTTTAGGTAGCAAGTGTTCACTTTATATCAATTTTCCTTAGCAGAGCTTTATCCAGCCCTGCCAGCTGCAGCCCTGCTTTTGATTACAGGTGAAAAAGGTCTGCTGACCACTTCTCCCTTCAGAGATCCTACTCATGTGTTTATACTTCCCTTTATACAATGTTTAATTTTCATTTTTTTAACAAAGGAAAGCCATGTGGAAATGAAGCATCCTAAAGTACCGGAAGACTGAAAACAGGCTCTGTCTTGCTGACCTGCCTTAAACTTCACTGGTCCAACTGATGCTTGTGACATGAAACGGAAAATGAAATCTGACTCCTGCCTCAGTTTCCAGACAGCAGAACAGATGATTTACCAGTCTGGCTTGCTTATGCTAAATTCCTCTTTCCAGCTTCACCCAGACACTTGTATTCAATAATGGAAAAGCTACAGGAACTAACTGGAAGAGCTGTTTCCAGAGTCAGCCTCAAGCTAACTGGTGTTCAGAGGACCTGCAATTTATATTCAATTGATCAGTGTCTTCTTCAGGGAATGAACCCATCCCGACCTAAAAGCACACGAAGAGAGTAACATATAAAAGTGGAACTGAACAAGCAATGAAAAAGAAATAACTATGCAGCTACTATGGGTATCTGTTCTTAAAAGGTCTCCGTGAATACTGCATAAGGTGTCAGAAAGGACACGATTTAACCAGGACACTCGGGATCCTGAGAAGTGGACTGTTCAATAAGACTGTTCCACCTCTAGGTGCAACTAAGGAGATCCTGCAAATATGTGCTACATCTCAAGTAGGAATGAAGAATGCGGGAGGTCTGATTAAGTGGTGGAAGAGCATTGCTTTACGATAGTCCAACTAAAAGTTGGAAAACCAGGTGCTACCTGACATATGGTTTAGTGAGAGGTGTCCTTGGCCATGGCAGGGGGGCTGAAACTAGATGATCTTAAGGTCCTTTCCAGCCCTAACTATTGTATGATTCTATGACCAAATCTTGCAGCACTTTCCTGTGACTTCAAAGGCCACATATGTCTTTGCACAGTCTTGAAAAGGAATTGCTCTGTAATATCCAAAAAGATGTCTTGAAAAGATCAGAAAGAAACACTTGAAAGACTTTTGCCAACATGTTCTGCTCTTCCATTGGGGGAAAAAAACAAGGTATATCAGATGAAGATGGAGAAAGCGAAATAAATCAGTATCTAAAAACACTGTTCATTTTTAATTGCAACTGGTTTTATTTCTTAGCTTTCAAAATTACTTAAGGAGCTTGTCATTTACTAGTACTTACTCTCAGATGTTATTATTGGTAACTGCTGTGTTACGATCACAAAGCACTGGCATAAATCTCACTCAGCACCTCTTTGGGTTTCTGAGGGCAGAACATTCACATGCTCTTCTCTGACCCCATGTTCCTAATTATTAGCCATGCATGCCTATGTGCAACTCAACACCAACTGAATCAACCCAAACACCAGGTGAACTCAGCTGGCCTAGAGATTTTCATTTGTGCTATGCTAAACCATCATTCTGCAATCTTTCAAATTTACCTTCCTTTCTAGGTTACCTTAGAAGCCTACTAGAAAGTTTCTCTCGTATATACACCACGGCCAGATGCACCATACATTAGATTCAAATGCCAAGAGGAGCACAGTCCAAGTGGTAAAGGATGAGTTGATTCCCAACCACAGCTACTATCCTCCAAAGGAGATAAGGAATATTGATTCCAGCAACAAACACTGCCTAAACAGCTAAACGCTTCCTCTTGAATCCAGTGTACACAGCTGGAATACAGCTGTTGCTACCACAGCAGTGCAGGCAGCAGCTGCAGCCAGGCAAAAGGCATCAGCTTGCAAAAGAAAGGGGCAACCCACCCAGAAGGTCCTACAACTCAGACTTGGCCACCACAATTGCCAAAGCTGGACCACCCCAGCTGGAAAATATTTTGGGGAAGTGTACCTTCCTGAGGGTTCAGAGAGAATTTGCTTCCTGAAAATCCAGCAACAATGTATCTTAACTGTTTTATGTATTACACCAGTGTTCACAGGGAGAACTACAAGGCCTGGGTCAAAGCCAGCTAATCCAAAGGCCTGTTCTTAAGTAAACAGTGGAAAACCACTCTACTGCAGAGCCTCCCGCAAAAACCCATACAGGAAATCTCTGTTTTACCCCTTCCTCTGAACCAATTGTGCTAAAGCAAAGTTAAATTATAATCTTGTAGTAAGTGTATATGCAAAATAATAAGTCATTGTTTGAAAATATCTGGAATGCAGCTGGGAGTTGAGAATACTCTTTAACTAAATTAAGTTTGGACCACATAATGACTTCAAGAAGCCTTCGTTTTTAAATAAATCACTTGTGGTGAAAAGAACCAGAATGCTAGTTCTGGAGACCGCAACTGTCTTCTTATTTACAGGATGGGTACAGCACAAGCAGTACTAGGGTACATTGTTCCCACACATCTGTTTCAACTAACTTACTTCATTTTGGAGCCTCCAAATCTCAAAATTACATCCTTGTGTCTTCCTTTCCTCTTCCATCCACCTAAAGAAACTCTGCCCATTTAAATTTCAAAAGAGAAACCAAAAGGTTGCTCTCCCAGCAGCATTTCTATAGGTATCCCATTGCTGTGACTCCTGCTCTCCACATTTAATGAGCTCACACCTTTACAGAATTTGAGGCAGTTTCAGCTGGCATTATGCAGAGGGTAAGAACCAACTTGTTTTCTTGCTTACATGTTCAGAGAAGGTAGCATGCAGATAACCACAGTGGGGTTTCCAACCTCTCCAGTTTAGTCAGAACTTCAGCTCTAACAAAACTACCATAAAAGGGTTGGTTGTGCTGGCAAATCCTACAGCAGGTATTCATGGCCAGAGGATGATAACCTAAGGTCATCAGCAAGCAACATGAACTTGTCATGCTGTACTAGACTTGAAAAAGTGATAGACCTAAGAGGGCTGGCACAAAGCCATTCACTACCCCTAGGTTTGAAGACCCAACTGTCCAGGAAGTAAAAGCAAATCTGCTTTTAGCTATAGCAAGGTTCATGCATGGTCACACATTCAGGTAGTAGTTCAAATTCAACACAGACTGCTACGGGATTCTTAAACTGAATTACCTAGGCTCTCTTCTTGATCTTATGCTGCCATATAATACAATGTATTTTTCCTAGTGCAGCCTTATACAGGCAGGTCTTCCCTGCTCCTTTTCAGCCCTGCAAATGCATGAAGCTTCATGACTATACTTCTGCAGGCAGGTTTGGATTATCAGCTGCTTACAGAGGCTACCTTAAATACCTACGCAGTTTTTTCCAGATGCTTTTTAAGGTCTATTTACTATACCTTAGTTTCTATTTATTGTACATGGTGAATTTGCTCTGTGGTTGTGTTAAGAAAGCAGACTCATCTTATACATGCTCTCTATGTAGAGTACACAGCCCAAGGTTTTAGGAATCATTCCAATTAAGAAGTCATAATGATTAAAAAGCAGAATACAGCTCATTGCCATGAGTATCATAACCATGATGCATAATAGTAATTTCTTTAGAAGCACAAAGCAGACATTTTACAATAGGAAATATTTATATGAATGTGCACTTTGAAGGTACTCAAAGAATAAGATATGCTTCAGCACAGAATAGCCAACTTTTGAAGAATTACAGAATTGTTGGGTTAGAAGGGACCTCTGGAGACCATCTAGTCCAACACAGATTGCAGACATTTCAAATGTAATTTCATACCACCTTTGTGCCGCTGACACTAATAAATCAAATTTACACAGTAGATAAAGTACAGACAGTAAGTGAAGAATTCCCATGCACTGACTTGGTAACATACCTCATCCCAAACACACCCTGAAGAGCAAGACCGCGCTTCTACTCCTGGGCACATTCTGTTCAGTTTTCTGTCCTATTATTCATGCTGCCCAAAAGCCACAACTGTTTTGTATCAGGATACCAGCATTTGTGAGCCACCTCGAGGCAGGGGCATGGCCTAGAGCAGGCACGGTGAACTCATCCCCAGGCTGTTCCCTGCTGACATGCAGTGCTGTCCTCAGTTTCCCTTGGGGTACAGCTGTAGTGCCCTACTCTCTCCATGTGTTTGTGCTGGGTGACATACGAGTATTTCTTATCCTGAGGTGATTAATTACTGAGGTGTTCTTTCAAAGGTGTGAAGACAAGGCAGGGCCCTGCCAAACAGCAAGCCAGTTCCTATGACAACTTTCCACTGCAGCCTGGCTGGAGACCATTAATCCACCTTCCCCAGACCAAGCAGCTGGTGGTAACATTACCTTGGGCCATCACAGACCTCTGAAGGGTTTTCACTAGCGGTCAAGCAACAGCAAGTTGTGTGGTACTGAACTGTATGGACCCCACAGCACCCCCTAATTTCAAATTCCTACAAAAGAATGGGTTCACTGAGCGCGAGTGCATGATCCTGCTTCTGCCTCTTGCCCAGGGTTTTCAGAGCAGAACGGCAGTCAGCTCTTCTTCCTGTACCTCCTCGCAAGTCGCTGCTCACAATTTCTGTAGGATTCTAAGGCTGCAGATCACCTCAGTTTGTCTGGAAGCACTGCAAACCTACTCTGCCGCCATCCCCAGATTACAGCTTACGCTGCGAGCTAACCACCCATCTATCAGTTTTTAACCGGAGCATTATTTTATTAAGCTGAACTGCAAGAAACACATATGATTTGAGCAAATAAACCTATCTGCCCTTTCAATAAGCATCAGTTAAACATCTCATTTTCATCGCTTGCTTCCCTTTTACTTCCAGTACAAAAATAATATATTAGTATATTTGTAAAGGAAATAAAACACTCCTTTCAATGCTTCCCAAGAGTACAACACCGCAGTGTTTGCCAGTAAACACCACACTAAGGTTTCTGTTTTTCTCAAAAAAAAACATTCCCCTGGAAGTTATAAAAAAAAGTCTAGGATAAATATTACTAGTGGGTTTAGGGAGCGTCTGTTAACTTTCAGTTCAAGTCATATTAGGAATTGAACATGTCAAAGAGTAGCAATTTAAGAGAGATATTATTATTATTATTACCCTACAAGCTGGAAATTTGTCTGGGAAAATTTCAGCCTGCATCTGATTTTTGCTGGCATAGCCCCTAAACCCCGCATCTAACACTAATGCTACCAATGCACACATACTAACAGGCTGTTAATTTCAAACCTCAGCTGAAATAATTTCTCCCATTCTTATAGTTCTTCTCCCTATTTATCTCTGCAATTGTGCTTCGTTCAATGGAGCATTTTAAACGTAACTCAGTGGTGCATTTCACCATACAGTCCATTTGAATGACGCTGTACAGAGTAAAGGTTGCATTGTGCTATATAATGAAAGTACATCTATGCTTGAACAAACTCCAACCGCTGTTAATCAAACCAGTGAGTTCCTGAATGATCTTTGGGACTCTGGACTAATGGCAATATGTTATTTTAAACAGCAGCTCTACTCTAAAATACGTTTAGGTTGACAGGGGCTGACAAGGACTGTGACAGACTGTCAGAGCTGATCAGTTCACAAGTGAAACACCACAGTTTTTCCTCACTGCCAGAACTACACATTCAGCACATGAACCAAAGACCGAAATGCAGCTCTGAGTTTTGGTTGATTTTCAGTAAAACCACATTACATCTGAAAGGAGCTGAAAAATCTTCCTACTTTCAATTTATTCACCAGCGGTAAACAGGTATATGGATCAATACAATCTATCTCAGCCAGTGACAACATGCAATGCTAAACTGACACAGAGGACAATTTGGATACAGAGATGTTTCTACGTGATTACTAAGAAAGTATTTCACAATCTTCGAGGTTAAACTGTAAATCTTCCAAAACTAAAACCAAAATTAAACATTTCAAAACATGAGCGATTACACCCTGGGAGGAACGTTCTCTAGACCACGTCAAAGAGGATCCTCAGCGTGCAGCTTGGCAGCCTTTAGAAACACAAGCGAGGGAACAAACTTGAGGGTTTCATAATCGCAGTGGTTCCAGGAATTTTAAAAACGGCCTGTGCTACAAGGAACAGTGCTGCCCTATTAAATCATCTCGTCTATCAGACACCAGCGTAGGCTCGTTTCCGCTATACAATTTGCAATATTATTTCTGGCACAAAAGGAGGGGATTAAAAAGAAGCATGAGCAAAGTGTGAGCATAGCAGTTCCGCGTTGGGTTTTTTTATTTTATTTATGAGTGCCTCCCTCCTGGTTCAGGTTATCAGCCCAAGCCTCATACAGCCGTATTGCCAAGAGCAACTCAAACGAGAGCAGGGACAATGAACCCTCACCCCGATGCAAGGCTGCCCGGGAAGCGTTGCGGCTGTCCTCATACGAGAGGATCACCGATACCCACCAGCCAGGCCGGCGTGGCGGCTGCCCCCGGGTATACCGCGAGCTGAAAGGCGCCGCCGGCACCCCTCCGCTCCACGTGAGACGGAAGGCAGGAACGGACACCCCGGTTACAAACACGGTCCCGGGGGCTCCTTCTCCTCAGAGCGGCAGGCGAACAGCCTCCCTGCCCCGCGGCGGGAACGCAGCTCCGGGGTGCAGCCCGGCGGCCATAGGGCGGGAGCTGCCTCTGAGGAGACTCCCTCAGCGGCACAAGAGGAAATGCCGCCGGCGGGAGCACCCCGGCTCCGCTCGCCGCCCCTCCCTCCCCTTCTCTCCGGTCCCCTCCCGAGCGGCGGGGAGGAGGGTGCGAAGTTTCCGCACAGGCGCACGTGGCCGCGGAGAGAAGGAGATCCCCGCGGATCCGATCCCCAGGGACCCCCTTCCGCCGCGGCGGGGGTAGGACGGGCGCCAGGCGGGCAGGCAGCTCGCTCGGGGCAGTGGGGCCGGGGCTGCGGGAGCAGGGGCGGGAGAGGCGCGGCGCCGGCAGCTAAAAGCTGGGCTGTGTCTCCCTCCAGAGGGAGAAGGGAGTCACACACGGAGGGAAAGCCGCTGCCGAGCCCCTTCCCCGCGCCTCGCCCCAGTGGTGGGGGGCTCGGTCCGTGCATCCACACCTTAGGGGGAGCGGGGGAGCGTAGTGCGTGAAAACCCCACCGTTTTGAAGGCCTCTTCTTCCTCGGCTGAAAGACGGGTGGGAGGTCGCAGCCGTCTGCAGTGATTGCTGATTGACTGAAGGAAATCTGTAGAGGGTCCAAGACAAGAAATCCGAAGAGGGACCTTATACAAGGACATGTAGTGGAATAGCTCTATGGGGGAATGGCTTTAAACTGACAGAGGGGAGGGTTAGATTAGCTATAAGGAATAAATTGGTTGCTAAGAGGGTGGTGAGATACTGGAACAGAGAGAGCTGTGGCTGCCCCATCCCTGGCAGTGTTCAAGGCCAAGCTGGCCAGGGCTTTGAGCAACCTCAGCTAGTGGAAGGCTGGAACCAGATGATCTTTAAGGTCCCTTCCAACTCAAACCATTCTGTGATTCTGCGATTCTGTGAAATGTGCGTAGGTGAGTAAAAGCTTGCTGACATGTTTCAGTGTATTTTGTGCTTTCCAAAAGGGGATGCGGAGAAGTAAAGGGAGCCAAAGGTGAGGGGGCCCTCATTCATTACAGTAATATCAAATACAAAGTTTTCTCCTGGATTTCTTGCCCACTCCTACATTAAATGGGGATGACTGTGCACAGTATTAAGAAGTACTGATAGTCATATGTTTTCTGTATTTCATTTGTACCAGTTAGTATAATGGCATGTTTTTTGAGAAGCTTCTGTTGAATCCTTAACTGTCATCACATCTTCATTTCATGTTGATAGTCAAGTCTGGGAGAAACAGAAGAGGGAAGCAAAACACTTCCCCAGTTGTTATTGTTTATGCTACGGTTTTTCCATGTAAGTAAGGACCTGTAGAATATTCGAATTACTCTTTTCAACGCACAGACAGACGTAAAGGTCCATACAGTCAAAAAAAATGAACAGCAAAATGAAGTCTTAATGTTGACTTAATGCCCACACACAGTGGCGGAGCTGTAGAATGAAATCCCAAGAGGCTGGCATGGAAAGGGCAAGTTAGAAGTGGCCTGGTACATGGTTATTATCATTGCTGTTGAGTAGTCACTACAATGCGCATATGCCTAGATGCAGACTGCAGCCAAATTAAAAGGCTGCTGGCTGTAAAGAGAAATGTGGTCTTACCTCATTCTTTGGAAGCTGGTACAATAACATAATGATTTCCCTAGTCAGTAACTGTGTTTCTGTGTTTGCAGACAGCTAAAAATAATGCAGAGGGAACTGAAACAAACAAGACTATACTGCTATCAGCAGCGTAATTTCAGTACATTGAGATAGACCCAAACTAATGTGGATCCACAGGGGCTGGATGCTCCTGTCCTACCAATGCAACGGGTCTTTTTCTGTTGCATGGGTCAGTGTAGGACCACAAGTATTGTTACTGGACTAGAAGCAGTCAAAGCACACTAAAAATGCAACTACAGCAACTAACATGCAACTACAGCAGCTGTTCCACGTTAGATGTAGCAAATGCCTTGTAATTATAGGAGAACATTAGCTGAATGTATCATTACACTCTAGTTGATTGTGTTTTATGAGACCAGAGGATACTTGGTAGTTTCATATGGGTGTCCTGCTGCTACAGAAATCAAACAAGCACATCTGAAGACACAAAACTGTTATCACACAGTTTAAACAATACGGACGTGTCACATGCAAATATCAGAAGAAAAAGCAGTAGACAAAGCAATAACTAAGCTGTCCTGCTTTGAAACTCAGGAATGCCATACGTGCAA